>OMKN01066750.1:13200-27066 GCA_900302345.1 Melanonus zugmayeri
ATGAAGGTATTAATGTCATGCAAGGATTATGCCCACTTTATAGAATTATAGTTGTATATAGTTTATAGTTTTATTTCATAGTTCTCGGCTCCAGGCAAAGTAAGGAGGGCCCCCAAATAAAATCTTGCCTAGGGCCCCCTGTTGTCTAGAGCCAGCCCTGCACCTGCCACAGCATGTTCAATGTTACAGAGGACTAATGTAATCTGTAATCTACCTGTTCATCCGTTGAGTCGTTGGTTTTGCTCATCTGAATCTGCTGTCTTTAAAGACAACATGACAACAGTACATTAGCACATAAATACACATAGGAGGTGGTTTTAACACCACTTTTAGCCAGCGGTGGAAATCGTCATCACAACCCAAAATATTAATCAAGTCACTAATTGGGTAGTTTATTAACGTAGAGTTAATACAATTATGTTATTTTGTTGCCTATTACATTTGAATGCAAATTTGTTTTACTAATTTGTCATAAATTGTTAATCATGGTGACATTAAAGGAATACACATTTATCAATAGTGATAGTGAATACTTCCATCCCTTCACGTGAAGTGGTGCTGTGGACAGGTTTTCACTATCTCTGATTTGGTGGGAGGGTAGAGAGGTGATCTAAAACCACAGTGAACCAGAATCAACACCTCTCTCACACTGGTTACACTGGTTCCATAGTTGCGTAGCAGTTCACAGGAAGTCCATTCATTTCCAATTCAACTTTGCGCTGCAGAAAGTTTTGCGTTGCGTCCAGAGCCCCGCACGCATTGAATAAAAACCAAAGGCCATAACACATGCAGTAGACTTACGCAATGTCAGCTTTGTGAAACCAGTATGTACGAGGCGTTATTCCTGCTGCATAATGTATTCCAGCACTACTCACGGCTGGACGATCACACACACACACACACACATTGTATAACTGTGATATTGAATCCAGACAGTTCTCTCATGCAAGCCCCCATGGCACCCAAACATAGACTGGCCTAAGAGCTCCGGTCAGAAATGGACCCCCCACTGGACTACGTCTAAGGCTATTAATGTTAGGGTCCTTCTTATGTGTGATTGGCAGGTATGCAGAGTTCTATAAGAACATGCTAATTTCTGGGCGCGGCTCTTGACGGTGATATATGTTCTTCCATCAGACCAACCTTCAGCCCAACGGCACATATTTATCTCCTCTCTCTTTCAGCTTTAGTGTGTATTTCTTACTGCCTGTTACCCCTCACCTCAATTCACTGGCAATACTAGCCCATAAAGAACCCAGCCCTCTCTCTCTCTCTCTCTCTATCTCTTTCTCTCTCACTCCCTGTGTGTTCCTTTGTAGCTCTATCCCCCTTGTATTCCATCGTTCTCTCCCTTCTCCTCTTTTATTCACGTCGGGTCTCGCCGCTCTCGGGGACCTGACGGGGAGTCTACAGAGGAGAGTAATAATCTCACCCCAGCTCAAATGTCAAGCACTCCTGCCTGCGTCTAGACTCACAAACACACACACACGCACACACACACACACTACACACTCACAAGAGCACAAACACATACCCACACATATCCATAAAAACCACACATAATCGTATTCCTCTCTCTCATCCCATTCTTTCTCTCCATCTACACCCCCCACCTGTTCTTCATTCACTTCTTCCATTCTTGGCCACTGCCTCATCTTGTCCTCCACCCCCCCCTCCTCATTCCTCCGCTTTCCACTGTGTCTAAAAACACTTTTCGCTACCTATCTCTTCCTCTGTTCACCCTTCGCTGAAGCCTTTAAAAATTGCATCATTTTCTTTTCTATCCTTGACATTTCAATGGACAAGACAAGTGGGTTTGTAACTCCCCATTAACCCAGGGAACCTTTATAATCCCAACGGAGGGGGGGTCACGCTTGCAATGTATAATTTAATATACAGGGTAACAAGATCCAAGATGAACTCCAGGCAGGGGCTCCGGTTCATCGCCTAAAAAGTTTGATCCAGCTTGTCTGTGTTACAGGAAGAATCCACAACCAGAAGAGGATGTGTAGATGCAGGATGTGTAGATGCAGGATGTGTAGATGCAGCGTGAGGTTGGAGTGGCGAAAAAAATAACCTATTTTCCTACTTGCCTCTGGGCAGGCAGGCGCTGGTAAATGCTAGCCACCCTGCTTCAGCAGCAACAGCCAGACATGTTGTGCCCTGTCGCCTGGTGGGCTACGGCAAGTCCTGGACACGGACACCAGGACCCCCACGGCCTGGCCATCTGGTGTCCCTGGCAACGCAAAGGCCAGGAAATCCTCGCAGGCTGCAGAGACACACACGCACACACACACAACTTGGTGGGTGGAGCAAATGTGTAAAAACAGAGGAAACATCCTTTGCCATTAGTCTCTGCATGGCTGTTTAGTTCCTCCCAACCATAATGCCCCCTTCCTCCACACAGAGAGATGGAAGCCAGATTGGATACACCCATTTTATGATATCCAATTACTGCTTCATGTTCACCTCAACAGACTACTGAAAACCCTCCGGCTGACTGTTTTAGCAGCCCTTGATGTGTGCGATAATATGGAACTAGTATATATATATATATATATACAGTCGCTGTCACAAATCTGTCTGTGTGCCAAAAGAGTGTGAAAGAAGACCAGAGGAGACCAGGTCATTATGCACATGGACAGTCAAGCCCACAGCGACAACTACTACCCACATGCTAAGATCATCACCCTGTCACACAGACCAGCAGTTATGTCTTGCTTCTGAAGTCGGACAGTCAGCGTGGTTCTGTGACTGCATCTCTTCTGTTTCTGCTCATGTTGTCCTTCCAAGCCATGGCTGCCTATTAAGTTTATCCTGAAGTCCTCTACTGACCCCTGATGGACTTCAGCAGTAATTAGAAAACACAATATATTTCGCATTATAATCAAAATATATCATTGCATAGTCATGCAAAATATGCAATACAAAATGCACCCATGTTTTGTTGCATGCATTGTAGAATCAGAAAGTGTTTTATTGCCAGGTAAGCGGGCTAGTATGCAGTGATGAAGCCAACAGTCTCCCCAGGTCCCAGAAATGGTCGCCATCGTGCTGCTGAATACGAAAGTATTAGCGTCTTACAGAGGGGGAAGAGGCATGGCAAGCGATGAATCACTCTGGATGCATTGCAGGGCCTCTTAGTACAGACACCAGCAGCTGTTACACAGCATCATATGATTAAACAAACCCCCGTCACCAATACACGGTTCACAAGTTATATCTTAAGTCTCGACATAAATTTCAGTTTGAACAGTTTCAATGTGTGAATGTCTACTTTCTCACTAGGATGAGTCTATTATTTATATTATGTATTAGGTATAAACCTATAAATATCATCCAGAGGACTGATCCATACGCCTCCTTCCAGTGTGGAACACCTCCAAAGAAAGGTCACGGTATTGTGCTGCTCAATGCCTGTGTGTGACTGTCATACAAAGAGATGGAGTGAAGCTCAATCAACTGAAAACACTGCAGAGAAGGAGTAGAACTTCAAGCATGTGTGTAAACAAATCAAATGTGCATGTAAATGAAATATTTAAGGAGTTGGTGATTTGCTGTAGGTAAGATTTAAGAGACTGTAATTTGTTATAAATGCCATAGCCACCCATCAGCTAATAGTGAGTGAAATGTTCTGTGAGAATATCTGTTCTGGTTGGCCAGATAGCAAAATTCTTCAAGGCAGCACATTTTAAAATCGGACAAGTCTGCTTTGTTGTTAAATGTAGGCAATGGGAGAGGCTTTGAGGGTTATCACTGTGGTAATTGAGATTATCCTATTACTAGACGTTTTAGGCCCATTACTGCATGCAGTATACAAATAACATTGCTTCCTCTCTTGATGAATGTACATTTAGATTTTTGCTAATGAAACAAAGACTTAGTCTTCATCAAGTGGCTAGATGGTGTCTGTTTGTCTCATTTATTTCCTCCATCTTCTAGTTCCACTTCTCCTTGGTCCTGTCTCCCATCTCGTTGCTGTTGTGACCGTGTAATATTCCTCTATATCTGCTTATGACACCTACCTTAAGAATCTCTATACATCTTCATTTTTTTGCTTTTGTGGCAGTGGCCCAACTTCACACTTTCGATCTTCAACGTTGTCCTTTTCTGTCCTATTTTGCAACTCTGCAACATTCAGGATGCCCTTTCTCACAAATTATTTAATAATAAATACATCAATAATAAAAACACCAATCATTGTTCGCTGATTTTGTATTTTTGCGTTTTCGTTGGCAGCAGGGTATGCCAGCCCATAGGGGGAATACGATGGGAAAACAGAGTTCGATACAACATCTGGCCCAGGCTCTCAAAATGACTTGATGATTCTGCCAAACAGCATTTATCGTGAGTGTGCCTGCCACGAATTTGGCAATGGCATGTGGTCACTCCTAGACCCTCTAGTTTCCTGAAGCGTTTTGCCTATGGAATTTGAGGACATAGTTCAGTGTATTTAAATCACATTATAATTTTGAAAACTGCGAAAAACGAAAGAAAAGTAATGGATACAAGACCATCCATTCTGAGTCAAATGTGCTGAAAAGGCAACGCAGCAAAGGCAAGAACGGATGAACATTAATCAAATTAATTCCGACAAATTAGTTCTAGCTGGCCCAGCCATAGTGTTAGTTCCAGAGTTTTTGGGAGTTGCTCTAACAATCTGATTAAAGCAAATTAAAAATAAATTAAAAATCTTTCATTGCAGAGAAAGCTCCTGTTTCTCAACGTTTCTCTGTAACAAAATATCAACAGCTAGACTAGCATCACATAATAAAGTCTGAATTGAATAAACATCCCATTGCTACAGGATGCAAAATGGCCACTTTACCAAAACAAATGCAGATGGTACAGCTTGGATTATTGACAGTTCAGGTTTATTCCTTCCCCGTCCAACCCATAGCTACCTCTCTGTTTACCGCGTTGTTGTCTTGTTCTTGTTCATGAATCAATTTTAATGTGTACAATCCAGTTTAAATTGTACTTGCAATTCATGCAATTCACCTATAAGTCTACTCTAATATAATATATTTGTTTAAAATAAAACACTACAACAATTCCATATACCCAGCTATCTGTCTCCATTCAATATGGGTGGGGGAGGGGGAAGGCAATGTACTGCAAAAGTTAACCCTGCTAAAGTACTGCTAAAGTACTGCTAAAGTACATACTCAAACTCAGCAATTAAGGTAAAACATTTATGCCTACATTTATTGGTTGCAACAGTAAAATAAGGAAATAATCTCGTCCCTCGTCAGCGATTATGAACCTACGTGATATGGTTTGGCCGTAATTACTGATAGAAGGATTTTCAAATGGGGTTTAGCATGGGGGGGGGGAATCGGAGTGGAACCACACTGCCCGGGCTTACATTTGTGTCGTTTGTGCATTCATGCAAAATGCTGTAATGCAGAACCAGCACAACTAAGTGATTTTGACAAATATATAGGCTATTATATATATACTGTGTATATATATATATACTTGTATATATATATACTGTGTATATATATATATATATATATATTATAGGATATTGGTAACGGATGATTTACTGAAGCCAGGAGAGACGGTATAGCCTTTCAAATTAAATTGAAATATCACTGTTGAAGCAAATAGACCCAACTTATCAACACATTTAGATTACGTTAGCAAGACTGGAATCTCTTTGCAAACCAACAAAATGTCACAGTTTTAACTGTTCCGCCTGTTTGTCTTTGTGTAGTTTTTTTTCTTCCTGCAGATATACTTTTCTTACCCCTCATTATTGTTGATTATGTTCAACACTATTTTTGTTCCTCATTTAAGTCCTCAGTTTGACTTCAATGAAAATGGTAGTGGTAACGTTCACTAATGGGGTTTACTTTGGAAATACGCCGCTTCAATATAAGTAAGTCAATATTTATTTATATAGCACTTTTACACACAGTTAAAAAGTGCATCACGCATACATGAAAATATAAAAGAATAAATAAAAAAGGTAAATGACAATATAAAATATAAATGAATAACTAAGGACAAAATAAATAATAATAAATTACAATATAAAACACGGCAAAAAGAGACAGACCAAACTAAAATAAACCAAGAGATAAGAAGGAATGGAGATCTTAGAAAGGCTTGCCTAAGGCCTGCCTATGCAAATCTGATAGATAGGGAAGATGGTTCCAGAGGGTTGGGGCTAAAACAGCAAAAGCACAATCACCTTTTGTTTTGAGATTGAATCGGAGGAGATCAGAAATGTAACTGGGGGCAAGGTCATGCAGTGCCTTGTATGTAATCAACAGGATATTGTAGTCTATTCAAAATTTCACAGGAAGCCAATGGAGGGAAGCAAGAACAGGGGTAATGTGGGACGGCGAGTTCTAGTTAATAGTCTGGCAGCTGAATTTTAACGATGATGTACGATGTAGAGCAGCATGACTAAGGCACATGTCAAGGGAATTGCAATGGATGGGAGAAAATGTGAATTCATAGTTTGAGATCTGTAGAAGACAGGATACTTCAGATTTTTGTGATGTTTCTTAGCTGGAAAAAAGATGACTGGACGAGCTTGGTAACATGATGGTCAAAAGTCATATACTGATCAACGATAACACCAAGATTCCTAGTGGTAGAATTAATGTGTGAGTGAAATGGGCCAATAAACGGATCAACCGCAGTGGCAAAGTAATCAGGTCCAATTAAAATAATTTCTGTTTTGTCAGGGTTTAGGTGGAGGAAGTTGAGAGACATCCAATCGGTTAAGCAATCATGGAGGGAGGACAGTTGATTCAGATTATTGGGTTTGGCAGATAAATAAATCTGTGTATCATCAGCATAGAAGTGGCTGAGCAAATGACCCAGAGGAAGCATATACAATGAGAAAATGGCCTGGGGGAACCCCTGGGGGACTGCACACAGCAGGAGAGCTGAGGAGGACACATGATTATTAATACAAACATTAAAATATCTACTAGAGAGGTACGAATGAAACCAGGTTAAGGCTGTACCAGAAATGCCAACCCAGTTATGCAACCTATCGTGTAAAATGGCATGATCAATGGTGTTAAATGTGTTGCGCATGCGTAACCAACTCACTATGCCTATTGGGAACTGGAGTCCTAGAACATAATGTTATTATAACACCACATCTTCCCCCTTATAAATGAAAATACTTACTTATACTTACTTACTTCCTTTATATTTAGATTACTTTTAATAAATCACTTTTGTAATACTCGAAATAATCAATAAACAATCCTGAACATTTAAAACAGTAATAAACAGTTCTTATTGCTGTTCAGCAATCAGTCTCTGAGGCGGCTTAGAACTCCTCTGAGGCCTAGAAGGTCTCTCAGCAGCTGGTGTTCTGGGGCAGCTGTTAGACCAATGCCAGTGTGGTTCTGCTTATTGTCGGTTGGTTCTGACAGTTATGAAGTATCCTGTTGAATCTCAATCTCTTGATCCGTTGTGTCATCATCAGTCGATTGCAGTCGAAAATCTGCACGATTCCTCCTCAGAACCGATCCGCTCTCTGTCTAGATCCTGTAAGAACGTGGAGCAACTTCTTCCTTGACGTGTCCTCGCTGCGTCTATGTACCTGTGGAAACGTCTCTGAGACATACCCTGTCTCCAGGCTTCAGGTTGGGTAGTTGTTTTGCACACTTGTCATGCAGCTATTTTTGCATGACAAGTTTTTCTCCTTTTGTCCCTCTTTAGCATGTCTGACTTTGTGTACTCCCTTGGGCATCAACAAGTCCTTGTGGATCGGAAGGTTGGTGCGTATGCGCCAACCCATCAGCATTTGGGCTGGTGATAAATCATATTGCAGTGGTGTGCTTCTGTAGATCATCAAACCTCTCTGAAAGTCTTCATTAACGTCATGTGCTTTTTTCATCAGACATTTCACTATTTTTACTGAGCTTTCTGCCAGACCGTTTGATCTTGGGTAATTCGGACTCAAGGTAGAGTGTTGGAATCCCCACTCCCTGGCAAAGGAAGCAAACTCACTTCCTTTGCAAAAAAACATGGAAACTGCGGGCCATTGTCCGGAAACAGCTCACAAGGGACCCTGTGTCTCGCAAATTGCAGTGTTGCAACTTCTGGATAGTTAGAGAAGTAGTCTGTTACTAAAATGTGACTCTTTCTATTACAGTCAAACAAGTCAGCTCCAACTTTGTAGTATGGTCTGTTAGGCACCGGATGAGGCATAAGCAGCTCTGCTTGCTGCTTTGGTCTGTAGGTAATAAAGCATAGCTCACATTAAGCTGTTGTCTGGCTTATGTCTTGGTTCATTCTCAGCCAATACATCACTTCTTTTGCTCTGTGTTTGCAGAGCAAAATACGTTTTTTCCTCACCTAACTGACCTTCATGTATCTTTTGTAGCATTGCTTTGCATAGTGATGCTGCTATGACAAACTTGCTTCCCTTGAACATTCTCTTTGGACAGTTTATTTGCAGGCCATCCATTCAAGTCAAGTCAAGCACTTGTCTCAGTCTTCTTCTCGGGTGGACCCCCACATGATTACATCATCCATCATGGTCTCAACTCCTGGGATGTGCTCGAATATCATGTGTATTGTCTTGTGGTAGACCTCTGGTGCAGACAAGATAACATACGGCAGACGAAGGACTCAGTACCTGCCCTCAGGCCTGTTAAAGGTACATATCATTCTCCATACTAGTTCCTCTTCAAGCTTGTCCCTCAGCACGAATGGAACATTCCTGCAGGCATGCACAACTGGAGACACATTTTCATGTTGTGTTCTCCACTTCATCTGAGTCCTTCGAAACAATCCTTGTACTCTTCCATGAGTGAGCCATGATCATTTGCAGTCATTGATGTCACTACAAACACTCTCTTGACCAGGTTGAGCTTCTCACATGCACTGAGGCCTAGAATTGGCTGTACGCTTCTATTCACAGTCAGTAGCTGTGTCTTGAACTGTTGTCCCTTGTGTTTGAAGTTAACAACACAGCTCCCTTTGACTGGTGCATTTTCTCGAGTATATCCTGTCACTTTCATCTTTACAGGACGTATCTTGCTCTTTACCGTCAGTGTTTTGTAGTCATCCATAGATAGTAGGTTTACCTGCGCTCCAGTATCAAGCTTGAATAGTATTATAGTCTCATTTACAGTCAATAGTACAATCCATTCAGCTTTATCAGCATTGCAAGTCTGCACACTGTCCACAAAGAATTCATCCAGTTCTTCAACTGCATGGAATTTCTTCTTTGAAGCCTCTTTACAGCACTTTCAGAAATGACTCTTCTTCCTGCAGTTGTTACACGGTTTGCCATATGCTGGACATGATCTCGGTTTGTGACTGCCTCCGCATTTACCACATATGAACTCTGTAGTTTTCTCTCTTGGTTCCTTTTGCTTGGTAAATCGCTTTGTATGCTGCTCTCTTTTCACAGCATGCAGGGGTTTCTCATCCCTGTGCAGCTCCTTAGCTTGTGCATGGGTGGTCTCTGCTGCTCTAGACATGCTAACACACTTTTCCAGTGTCAATCCAGTCTCACGTAGGAGTCTCTCTCGGAGTACTTGTCAAAGATTTCATGACCCTCAAGCAATGTCAGAAATTAGTCCATAACAATTTCAAGGATTTTAGATAAAAATGGTAGCTTGGTCTATAGTTCTCTAATTGGGCTGGGTTAAGAGAAGGTTTTTTAAGAAGTGGCTGAACACTGGCAAATTTAAGGTACGGACCCGGATGTGAGAGAAGAGTTGATAATAGAGAGCAAGCTGGGACCTAAGACAGGAAGGACAGATTTTAGAAATGTCATCGTCATCTGGATTGCCGGATCCGACTGGCTGAAGCTAATCCAATCAGCTGCAAAGTAAGATTGACTGACGCCCCTCAACAAACACTGTTGCCTGTGAGTGAACCAAATCTAGATCAAAATAAAATAAATACATAATATAAAATAGCCATTATACACCCAAATGTCATTTTACAAACTACAGAAAACCAAAGCTCATGTCTCCTTTCTGTGAATCCCTTTAAGACTGTAATGGCCAAAACAAATAAAGTTTTACTTGTACACACCAAAATAATAATACAGCATAAATGTTTCGATATAGTTTATTTAGTGTTGTTATGACCTCTAGTATATCTCCTCATCCAGGAAGAAAGCCCATAATCAAAAGAATAGGCCTATATATACACACTAAACAAGGAATGTAGCCTATTCATAATGTGAACTAAAATGCAGTAATATCAACTGATGTGCAGTAAATAATGTGTGCTGTATAACACAAAATAAAATGGTATATATGGCTCCTACAAGTATGTTGGGGTATGTGTGACAACAGGGGGCAGTATTTAATCTTGTTAAACTGCTGTTGACGCAACAAGATGAACTCCAAACTGAATCCAACAGTCCTGTTGTTATAGAGCTAGAGAGGGGTCCACCATATTTGGGAAGATAAGAAACGCCAGTGCTATCGTATTATTTGTCTGAATTTGTAATTGTCTAAGACAAATAAGTCTTTAACAAATAAGAATTATAGTCGCCTATGAAATATGTACATGGTCTTTACTGGTACAAAGTTCACATGTAAGCATTTATGGGGCTGTGGGGTTTTTTGTACATGTAGGCCTACCCAATAGGAATAGAAGATGAGTAGGCTACTTTTCCACCACTGTTGATATGATAGGTGTGGGGCCCAGGCCTAGGAGCCTACTTGTTGCAACAAATTCCGCCTCTGAAGAAGAAACGTTTTCAATGACATACTGTAGGCCTAAAATAAGACGCAGCTACACAAGCACACACCTAGTGATCACATCCTATTGTTCCTCTAAAAAAGCATTGTTGCACGATGCGATTTATTAATATGCTGCTCATTATCTTTTTCGACTATAGTTCTGTTTTGATGTATGCTGTTACATATAAATACAATACCTAGGCCTATCTATTCCATCTAATATTATCATTAGGTGAATAATAAAATACCTAATTATCATGTAAATCTATCTTGAGCCTAGTTTAACAGCACAGCCTTGTAGGAGGTAGGTTTCTAGGGCTGCCTGGGAAACCCACATTTCCCGGAAAGCTTTTGATGCACTCATTTTGATGCAGGGTTTCTTAAAATATTCCCGTATGAGTTCAATCTCCTCTTCCATACTTGCAAACTCAATGTGAAATGTTGTGTTTTGTGAAATGTGTGTGTTTTGACCCTCAGGGCAGAGGGTCACTTATAACAGACTGTTATAAGTGTTTGACAACATTATGGAAATGATCCCTACAGAGAAATACAACTTTTTTCTTTACCTTTCGCTTGATCAGAGGTCAGTTTGTTATTATGTCTACGTAATGGTTGGTTACGTAATGTAACCACCGTTCTTATCGTTCTCATGACACAATAACAAACACACCCCAGAAAGCGAAAGATAAAGTAGGGATCATTTCCATAATGTTGTCATACACTTCACACAATCTGAGATCTGATCTGATCTGCAAAAACTGGTAGACTACACTTTTAGACACGTACATTTACGGTCGCTGTTGCCCCGATAGGTTACAACCTGATGGGTTACAATGCAGACGTTCTCGCTCAATACTGGACCAATGTCAACAGTTGTCCTCATTAGTCAGTTAGACCCAAATGATGGGAAAATGAGGCCCAGGTTGAAAAATCCCGAAGTTATCCTTTAAAACACGTATGGCTCACCAACACGTTTGTGTTTCACCAGTCGTCATGTACCAGTTGTAGGCCTACTGGGTTATGTTTACGTCTCTTCTTCCACTAGACAGCCATTAGGGTCGTTTCGTAACACTTTCATGAATACAACCCATCTAAAGGTAGGCCTATGCTGCGTTCACATGAATCAGGCAGACCGGGTCTCATGTGGACGTCAACATAACCAGAAAGAGATTTATTCTGGAGCTGGTGAAAGAGCTGTGTGCGCCTCAGAGAATGGCCAGGGCTGTGCCATCAGTGGCACCATCAGTGGCACCATCAGTGGCATGTAGGCGACTTCTGCTTGAAACTCCGTCCCCACCTACCAAAAGACAGAAGTGTGAAGTCGCCAGATGTAGTGGGAACAAAACTTGTGACATCTGTGAGGCATCTAGGCGACTTGTCTGTGGGGATTGCACCAAGCCAACACCAACGATCTGCTGCGAATGTTGATCAGAAGCAGCCAGCTGAGCCGACTGAGCATTTATTTTCTATTTTTATTATTTTTTTTGTATTTTTTTGTTTTATTTTTTACTTACTTACTGAATGTCGATGCACATTGTACTGTATGCTGCAGTATAACCTATAAAAAATAAACTTGAACTTGCCCTTGTGCAAGTTTCAAAATCAGCTTTTTTGTATATTTTGGTTTATGTGTTTTAACTACAAAAATGGAGCCAGGTAAACAGGTTTTTTTCCCAGATTGTTTTACAATCAGCTTTATTCAACATACACAAGTCATTGTGAGGTAGCCTAACAGATTCCAAACCAGAGGCGGATAGCCAGCCTTACAACTAATCTCGTCCATGTGGACGAGAGCAGGACGGTACAAGTAGATGAGGTCGGCGGAAAATACCGGCAACAGTAACGGTAGACGGCATTGCCTTCCAAAGTTCAAATATTTTAACTTTAAATTATTTTTATATATTTGATTCCATTCTTTGTAAGCAATACGACATCACCATAGGAACAGTCCAACTTCCGTCGGACTGTTTGTTTGTCCCGTGAGCCCGAAGGTGTCCGTCTACCGTCTGCCTGATTCCGCGTGAACGCCGCATAAGTCACCGTGTAACCGTAGGCCGACCCTCTTCTCCCCAGGGTGCGGTAACTCCCTCTGAGGTTGTAAGCGCCGCGCCAGGTAAAGGTCGCAGCTTTCACTTTGATCGCGACCTCTCTCTACTCGGCGCACAGATGTGACTCCGGCTTCACATCGCAAACAAACGTGTGCGTCTTTTCACACCGAGGACCCCCTGCGGTAGGCCAGCGGCCATGGCCGAATCCCAGCTCGTGTGTATGGAAGACGGCCGGATCAACCCCGCGGTCCCGGAGACCAAACCGGAGTTTTACTACAGCGAAGCGCAGCGCGCCGCGATCGAGGAGCTGCTCCGGAACGGGGACGGCGCGTTCAAAACGCGACTGAAGGAGGACAACGCGAATGACTTTTTGTCCGCGCGGGAGATAAAGACTATAATCGGTAATTTTAAAGAGCACACGTCGGGAAATGCCGACGCTCAAAGCACTGCGTCCCCCCAAAAGACGGAGGGTCCCGGCGGGGATTCGGGGGTTCATTCCACGTATTGGCCTGAGATGTCCGACACCGACGTGCCGCCGCTGGACCTCGGGTGGCCCGGCGGGGGGTTCTTCCGCGGGGTGACTCGGGTGGCGGTGCACACGCACCCACCCAAAGACAACGGACCGCACATCAAGGAGGTGGTGCGCCGGTTGATCCAGGAAGCCAACAAGGTGCACATTTCATAATATGAGATCATTTCACACACAAAAAAGTAAAGTGGTGAACAGGGATGTGGACCCCATTGCAATGTCTGTGTGAGTTTTGTGTTGGTTTGTGCAACGCAAATGTGTAATTCCTGTTTAAAAACTTGAGTAGTTGACACTTTCCTTATCACCTGAACTTTAAACTGTGTGTGTGTGTGTGTGTGTGTGTGTGTGTGTGTGTGTGTGTGTGTGTGCCACATAGTTTGTAGGCGCGCCGTGCGTCACATGGCGTGTGTTTACGTGGTGTGATTTGAATCTGCAGTGACTTCAAAAGGTCTGTTGAAAGCACAGGAATCTAAAAGAAATGTAGGTCCCAGCTTTAAAAACAGTCAGTTGATGGCACTTAAATCAAACAAACCCAAGAAGAGCTTTTATAGACACACTATATCAACGGGATTCATTCATTAACTGCAGTGACTTTTTA
>OMKN01066751.1:7234-18487 GCA_900302345.1 Melanonus zugmayeri
TCTTTCTCCTCCTGTTCCCCCTCTTCATCTCATACCACCAACTCCTCCTCCTCACCTCGTACCACCAACTCCTCCTCTTCACCTCATACCACCACCTCCTCACCTCATACCACCTCCTCCTCACACCACCTCCTTCTCCTTCTGTTCCTCTTCACCTCCTCCTCATACCACCACCTCCTCCTCCTGTTCCTCCTCACCTCGTACCACCACCTCCTCCTCACACCACCTCCTTCTCCTTCTGTTCCTCCTCACCTCATACCACCTCCTCCTGTACCTCCTCACCACTTACCACCTCTTCACCTCATACAACCTCCTCTTCATCCTCACCTCGTACCACCAACTCCTCCTCACCACTTAACACCACCACCTCCTCACGTTCCTCCTCCTCACCTCATACCACCAACTCCTCCTCTTCACCTCACACCACCTCCTTCTCCTTCTGTTCCTCCTCACCTCCTCTTCACCTCATACCACCTCCTCTTTCTCCTCCTGTTCCTCCTCACCTCATACCACCAACTCCTCCTATTCACCTCACACCACCACCTCCTCATGTTCCTCCTCATACCACAACCTGTTCCTCCTCCTCCTCATACCACCTCCTTCTCCTGTTCCTCCTCACCATTTACCACCACCTCCTCACCTCATACCACCTCCTCCTCCTCCTCACACCACCTGTTCCTCCTCACCTCATACCACCTCCTCCTCCTCACCACTACCTCCTCCTTTTCACCTCATACCACCTGTTCCTCCTCCTTCTCCTCCTCATTTTCCACCACCTCCTCCTCACCTCATACCACCTCCTCACACCACCACCTGTTCCTCCTCCTTCTCCTCCTCATTTTCCACCACCTCCTCCTCACCTCATACCACCTCCTCACACCACCACCTGTTCCTCCTCCTCACCATTTACCACCACCTCCTCACGTTCCTCCTCATACCACCACCTCTTCACCATTTACCACCACCACCACCTTCTCCTCCTCACCTCATACCACTCCCTCCTCACCATTTACCACCACCTCTCCTCCACACACCACCTCCTTCTGACCTCCTCTCACCCCGGCGCAGCATCCTGAGCAACGAGCATGGCCCCGAGGCCTACGAGCTGCACGTGTCGGTGAAGGACTACTGCTTTGCGCGTGAGGACCGCGTGATCGGCATGACGGTCATCCAGCTGCGGGAGCTCGCCGACAAGGGCTCCTGCTCGGCCAGCTACCCCCTGATGAAGAGCATCTCCATGGACGACACAGGCCTCACCATCATGAGGATACTGTCCCAAAGGACCAACGATGAGGTGGCCAAAGAGTTTGTGCGTCTCAAGACGGACACCCGCTCGGCGGAGGAGGTGTCGTAATAGGAGGGGTTGGGGGTGGGGGGATGCGGTGTCAAAAGCTTTGTGTTGTCTTAACCCGCTAGAGACAGAGGGAGAGAGGGAGCGAGCCCTACCTGTGGAGCTGGGCTATCCAGAGGGTCTGGAGACATTAGGAGACATCCGTTGTCCGACACGGCTGGAGGACGCCCAACTGAGACAGAAACAGAGGGAGAGAGAGAGCAAATGTGAGCGAGGGAAAGGGAGAGAGAGAGAGGTGGTGAGGGTGAGAGAAATGTGTTTGTTTTTGTGCATGTGCGTAAAACATCTGTTGGAATGTTCATTTTAAACTACAAGTATGTACAAGTGTTTACTTACCGTATGCTTACTATTAAGTAATATATTCTACGAGTTATGTTAACGAGACGACGATAAAATACCTTTTTGTACAACATTTAGTCTTTTTGAACAGAGATTTGTTCCAAGTGCCAAACCAGTAAAAAAAAAAAAAAAAAACATCGACATAACAAAACAAACGTATATTAATGATGGTGAACTTAGTATGTTTGAAATTTGCTCGATTATTTGGTGCGGTGTTAACTCATTCTCTGAGCGTGTGGCGTTTTAATCGTTGACGAGTCTTTTCATTTGTACCCCTGGCTCTCTGCTTAATGTGTCCTCCACGGAGCGCTGTTGTGCATGTCCCGTTCTCAACCATGTGTCTCCTGGCGTGACCCCACCGTGACCCCCTCTGGGCAGGGTCCTACACTCTGGCCTCCTCCAAACTCTTTGTATTTTAAGTACACCTGGGGAGAAAAAATAGATCATTTTTTTAACAACGGCGATGACTGCTATATAAAACTTCATAGGTGTTTGTAATTTTATAACCATGACAACAATAACAGCCTCCAGTGCTAACAGTCTTAGCAGAAAGGATGGAATTATTATCATTTTTTCCTCTCTCGTTTGTTTTTATTTCCCATTCCTGTTTGGCGATCCGCTTCCAGCCTTTCTGAATGACCACTGTGAACATGCGCTTTGGAAGGCAAACCATGCATAACATTGCAAAACAGTTTGATAGTTTGTTATTCCATATTTTACGATTCTACTTTATTCCTAAGAAACTGCCAAAGTCACATAAAATGTTTGTACAAACGCAACCCATTACCTATATGAAAGATATATATGTACATGTGATCTATTTACTTTTTAAATGCTAAATATCTGATTGTGGATAGGGTGGATTTTATTTTTTGATTTTATCGTAAAGCTGTTAACCAATATGAAAGTTGCACATGTTACTTTAAAATTAGTTACATCAGCTTCTGTCATCTGATTTTATTTTTCTCCATAAAGGAAAGAGTCTAACATTTGGTAAATATGCAACATTCCTATGTATTGCACTGATGGCGAATTGTATGTCATGTAAATATATTTAGTGAAATATTGTACAAAAAGTCTCAGTTTCTTTCATGTCAGATTACTCAAACTGCACACGTGTTTACAAAGAGTTCATCCTTCATGAATATTTCCTTCAAATAAGTGACCATCCTGTAGGTAAACTTAAAAAGACACCAGGCTGTTGAAAAATGGTTGCTATAGCAACCTGTACGCAGGGCCGTATGCAGGATTTAGAAATACAGAGGTCCAAAACTCGAGCCTGCTAGGGGGGTCCAGAGGCATGCCCCCCCGGAAAATGTTTGATTTCTCTGATCTAAATATGTGCATTTTAAGACGTTTGGAGAGCAACAAATGGATAACAATAGCTTTAAAACCGTGTGTGTGTGTGTGTGTGTGTGTTGACTAACCATCGAGAGGGCAGTAAGAGTGAAGAGTGGAGCAGTGGAGATGAGGGCAGGAGATGAGTGGAGAGAGGTCAGTCCATGTAGACTCACTGAAATGACATGAATTAGCCTACATGAATGTTGTTGACAGTACACCATCATATATTCCAAGCTGACTGAAGCTCACTGAAATTTCCTCCACAGTGCAAACAGTAAAGTACATTTCAGTGAGCCTCAGTCAGCTTTACATACAGGAGCATTAGTTTTTGCCCAACTTTTCAGAGTTACTATGAGGAACAGAAAGAACTTTACCAATCAACATCATCATTGGTAACTAGCAAATAGGGCTGGTAATTATGTTAAAGTGAGCCTTAGGTGCCATTATAATTGCCAAAGAATATCTCTGTGGTTATTAAAGACACAAGAAAATGAAAAATGTATTTTCAACCGTTTTAGGTCATATTGGGCACCTATCTAACAATATATGCCAAAAAAAATACAAAAATCCCATTTCCTTGTATTCTTATATCAAAATCCTATCAATTTTCTTCTAGTAAAACAAAATATGACGTATTTCTACGAGACATAGCTTGCTAGTCTTTTTCTGACGCACTTAGGTCCTGTGATGATGCGCTGAGGTCCTGAACATTTCAACCAATCAGACCATTTCAACCAGTACAGACTCAGGTAGTAGGCAGGTAGCGAAGAAGAGATTCATTAGCCCACTAGCTATCAGCAGCATGGTAGTCGGTGTGTCTTCGGATGTTCGTCTCTGGATCAAAAGTTGTTTAGCTTCCCCAAAATACCCTGGTTACGGGCCAGAGGGTTGGAGTTTATTCATTGTGAGGAAGGTGGTAACTTATGTGATTTTAGAGGCCGCCCATTATTTGACTTTTTTTGACGACATCGGCAGTTATGCAGCCGATGTCTCGATTTTTAGTATAAAAAGTAGAGCAGACTGCAAAGTATGCTCAACACTGACTTTTGAACGTGTGGTTCACTACATTATACACATCATTTCTCACAGTCATAAGCCGTGTAATAACCGGCGTGCGGATGCACACGCGTACGTTGGCGATTGCACCATTTTCATAAACAATGCAGACACAGAGTAAAATCAGCTTAACCATTTATTCTATATATACACACAATACAATAACAGGGGTGATGAAGGTGTAGACAGAGGCGAATAGTCCTCTACAACGGAATGTAGGCTAGCATCCAAATCGGTTGTTTTACTTTCAGTATTCCACTCCATGTTTGCTATGACACTCCCACTTTTCAACGATCGAATCAAATTCCTCCCAACATTATGTCCCACCCAATATTGCGAGGCCATTGGCTCGATCGCCTCTTCTGCGATCTGACCCGAGATTTGGCCCGTTTCAACCGGAAATACGTCATACTAAGGCAATTCTATGCACTAGAATTTCCGTTTTGCTCGACTTTAACAAGTCAGAAAAGCACCCTTGTTGCGCTTGCACTAGCCATTGTTAGCAAAAACCAGTTGATAACGCATTATGCAGTATTTTGTACATACAATCACCGTTGCAACATGCCCACAGATAGAAGTTGCACAGTACTGTGGACTGTACGACTGATTTAACGAGACACAAATAAGACAGGAGTGCTAATAAACAGTATTTACTACAGCTTCCACTTCTGTTGATACATGGTGCTGCCATCTTGAATGTTGAGGTCGGGGTTGTGAGTTTCTTCCCACTTGCGGAGTGGGAAATCCGACTTCAGGGGGCGTTCCCGTCATAACTTCCCGCGGCGAACTTGGAAAATGTAACCTCCCAGTACGAATGGAACGCACCATTATACCCTGGTCAGGGTCGCATATAACACGTCATCAAAACGTCACACCCCGTTGCGGAATGCCAGCTTCTGTGTAAAAGGGACAGAAGCCGGTATTCACACCTCCGGAAAAGAGGTGTGAATGTAGCAATTTTACGGTGATGTTACTACCTCCCTTCCCAGCATATTGCCGCAACAACTTAGCCCCCCCTATTCCGCCTTTGTACTTTTTACACAGAAGGCGAGTCAGAATATTGAAAGAAATCTGAATTTGATGTAGTCGCTGTGGTATTTTCGTTTCACTTTAGCAGTGGATTTACCATGTTCATGAACCATGTAAAGTTACCATGTTCATGTCAAGTTTCACAACGTTGAGGCTTCTCGTTTGGCAGCAAACCATCTTCCTGGGACTCAACAGCGATGCTCACTGAACCACTCGCATCAAGTCGTTGCACCTTGCCTGTTGTGTCTGACGTTTCATTTGCTTTTCTTTTAATTGACCCCGTCTTAAGCCATCGAGTCACGATGATCATTCAAAGCAGTTGTAAAATACTCACACCTAAACACGCACCTGTGACCGCATTACATCAGTATTACTGTGTGATATTGTACATGATATTGTACCAAATCTACTCACGGACCACTCTTCGAGAAAGGCTGAATTACAGATATGAAAATGATTCATTAATGAATAATAACTAATAACTGCAACTGGGTAGGCTGATCTATCCTATTGGATTTTTAAACCTTTAAATACTAGTTTTAAAATATCTTGACTCCTACATTACCTAGGATCATGATTCCAGTGGCTAAATCTAAATTTGTGGATGCAAGAAATCCATTGGTGCTAATTAGAAATCAGTACAGATTATCAATGGCACAGGTTTAAGTGACCATCTTGAATTTTGAATGTGCATAACTGAAGTTTACACTTATCTCCTTATCCTGGCTAGGTGACATAGAAACCTGATCCAAGTGGGTTTCTGAAAAAAAGTGCACTTAGTGCAACAAGTCAGTGTACAGGTACATAAGCTAGTGCTGGTATTTGTAGGTTTATCTGTGGTGATTGGAATTGCAGTTATTACATCAGTATCTGCAGGTATTAGAGGAACATCAAAATCATTGTATTACACAACTTTGTTGAATACTCGATTCTGATTGGTCAATTACGGAAAGAAGTCCGGTAAATTTAACGTCACACAGCTCATTCTTTCGCAACACACTGTGGCAAAACATTAGCTAGCAACAGTCTTAAAATGGCGAGGTACCAAGGCCTCGAAACTCTCTTCGCTAGAAACATCTCAGACGAATCCAAGTATGTTGTTGTTTCTACCCGGCTGGTGTTTATGCAGCATGTCCAAGCTAACGCTAGTTAGCACATGTAGCTGTGTTTCCAGGTGTGTCAACTGCGATGCCCCTCTGACTATTTTTTGTATGTACAATAATCCCTTACATATTGTATGTGTAGTATTGGGGTTTAATGGGTGGTGTTTACCTTGCTTTTTGCAGACCTGTATTGGAGCAGAGAGATGGGGTCAGGAAATAATTAACTGGAAGCTGTGCATACTCTGTCCTTTGGTCATCTACAATCTGATGACCAAAGGATGCTTGGTATTACATCCTAGACTAGATTCTTACCAGAAGATACTAGATACAGTGAAGGAGAGAGAGACACCATGAATGATGGAAAATATGTTTAAATGCAACAGCGGCTCACGGACATCAAAAAAGAAACACTGAAGTGCATGCATTTTGGCATTGCAGCTGTTACCTGGGCACGACTAACAAGGACCACATTCAGCAAGCCTGAGACCGCTATGAACATGCATTATCCACTGGGTCATACCCTGCCAAAAGATGTGGACAGCAGAGAGGAAGCACTGAGATGGATGAACCAGGCCCATCTGGTCAGTCTTCCCCATTCACATGGTCAGGTACGGTACCACTGGACAAGGACCTGTGTTTCTTCTGTCAAGTAGACACTGATGAACATTTGTTTAAAGTCTGCACACAAAATGCTAGAGAAACTCTCAAATCAGCTGTAAATAAGTCCCAAAACCCAGCATTAAAAACAAGACTTGTACATGTATCTCACCAACAAATGCCCATGCAGTAGATGTTAGATATCACAAATCTTTTTGGAGAAAATATATTCCATGCCACGCGAGAACAAGGTGACACAAAGAGTTCATCCGTCTGATTGAGCTGATCAAACTTGTTGATGTGCAAACTCAAAACCAAGCCTACCTCTCAATGGATGACATTGAAACCGCATACATGATAATGCTTGGACCAGACAGTATGGAAAACCATTTCCTGGCATTCACCAGACAGTGGCTGAAGGAGAAGATCCTTACTGAACTGCCCAGTGTGAAGTCTGTTCTGCAGAAGAACAGAACAGAACAGAAGAAAGCCAGCAGTCTTGTACTCTCCTGATGCATCAGAGGAAGACATGATACATTGTTATTACAAGATTATTTGATTATGATTATTTATCAATTTTTCTGTGTTGTAAACAGTCATTGTTGTTAGCGGATGTAATGTAAGCCTCGCTCAGCCAATAGCTGGGCGGTCTGAGCCCCAGGGAGTCTGGAAAATGTAGTTTGTACATCTAGTTACGCTCACTGGAGCGCACAGAGAGAGACGCTTTTTTGAGTTGCCGTTTTCTTTTTCACACAGAGGGTTATTTCTGCTTTTCCAAAATGGCATCACGGCAAAGAAAATATCTAAAATAAAATATGTATATAAAATATACATCGGAAAAAGCCCTTGAACTTTTCTTTGTTCACTCAGCTGTCAAACAATCAAAGCTGCCACCTGAACTCGTTTATATAAAAGTGTGTTGCAGCGACATCTAGTGGTTGGGATGAGAATTCTGCATGATTCTGCAACTTGTCTACTATTCTGCGGACAGCGCTGGATTCCGCGGAAATCACGTTCTCGTGCGTGCAATGTTGCCTTCGGGTCAAGTTCAGAAAATCTTTCATTCATCATGCATTGCACTCTCTCACAGTCACTCATGATACAACTCTGTTATGTTCAGGTAATTTTTTTTTTGTACCATAATGTGGTACCGCTTGACTTTACATGAAGTGGTACTCGGTATTACCGACGTAACAACAAGCATGGCTGAAAGCGAGAGTGAGTCCACGGTGGAGGAGTTAAAAACAAGGCAGACAAAGTACGTTGGTTCAGCATGGCATGAAGCATGAATCTTTTGCAGGTTGTACACCATATGACAGAAAAAGCAAACGCTGGAAGGATATTACCGAAGCTGTCAGTTTGTTTGGCTAAAGATATTATGCCAATCCAAATGGTTGAGAGGGCAGGCTTCACACAGCTTGGTAAAAAGCTCGACCCCAGATACAGCATGCCCAAAAGGAAATACTTGTCCAAGACAGCACTCCCGGACATGTACGAAGAAAACCGTGGTAAAGCAGAGCCTCACTCTCTAGTCTTCTGCAGACTACAAGCCTCAACCACAGACTTATGGTCAAGTAGAGTTACTGTTGTTTTCAAACCAAAGAGACAAGAGAATTTTTGTTTAGTTTTTACTAAATATTTGAAGGCAAAACATTTTTTATTTTATTTTTGTATCCACCGCAAAGACCACATACATTTATGCACTGAAGATTCAAGGGTATTTTTTTTGTATTTGCAAACTGTGCACTTTAGTTTTGTGGTTGATTTTAGTTTGTTGTACTATTCTATATATATTTAGTTTGAAGGCAAACCGTTGTTTATGCTGACAAAACGATAACTTATTTTGTTTTTTGCTATTGTATGTTCTTGTAATAATACATATTTTTCAGTGTTTTTATCATATCATCAAGGATATCTTTAGCGCAAAAATACCCTGAAATATCATATTATTATTTTAGGGCCTTATCGCCCACCCCTAATGTGATGAAAGGCCAAACCGCAACAAGAGTTTACCGTTTTATGCAAAAACCGTTGACATGTAAACAGGGCCTAAATATGCTAGTCCTATGTTTTCTGGGTCAAGAAAACCACTGGTGGCATCATTAGACTTCTAATCCTAACACTGGAGTCACTCTTAGGACTTTTTATCTTTCCAGAGGTCAGTGATACAAAAAATATTCCACTCACATCTTCCAACCTATAAACCTCTCATTGAATATGCCTATTCCATATTTCCAGAGACAAGGAATCCACTCGTAGTATAGCTAGACTCCTAATTATTCCAACATGTGATTCATTTTCTGGAAATATGTATCTTGGCAGCAGTTCTGTTCATCTTTCTAACTGAAATAACACATCTTGGTGGAGGTGTATAATTTATGGTGGATGTTGTTCGGTACTTTCAGGGCATAACTCATGATGGATGAAAGCCTTCATGACAACAACTCCAAGGAGCCTGTCGACTGGAAACTATGCATCTTCTGTCAGGAGTTTAACACTAGTATAGGGGCAGTTGTTCTAAATCCCAGGACCGAATCCTATCAGAAACTTGACGTGGTGACGGAGTGAGCTGGCATTTCACCAGCTACAGGTGTATGCTCTGTACGCACCCACAGATTTTACAGATCAGCTGCGTTAGAAGAATGTGGTAGAACAAAACTCTACGAGATCCACAAATGTGTATAGACTAGTTCTAAAAACTGAGGTAAGAATGCAAGTATACACCGATCAGCCACAACATTAAAACCACTGACAGTTGAAGTGAATAACATGGATCATCTCATTACAATGGCACCTGTCAAGGGGTGGGATATATTAGGCAGCAAGTGAACAGTGAAAGTCAGTTCTTGAAGTTGATGTGTTGGAAGCAGGAAAAAGCGTAAGGATCTGAGCGGATTTGTCAACGATCAAATTGTGATGGCTAGGCGATAGATGGTCAGAGCATCTCCAAAACAGCAGGTCTTGTGGGGTGTTCCCAGTATGCAGTGGTTAGTACCTACCAAAAGTGGTCCAAGAAAGGACAACCGGTGAACCGGCGACAGGGTCATGGGCACCCAAGGCTCATTGATGCACGTGGGGAGCGAAGGCTAGCCTGTCTGGTCCGATCCCACAGAAGTTAGTAAGTACGTTTTTATTTATATAGCACATTTCATACACAGAGGCAATTCAATGTGCTTTACAAAAAGCATAGAAGTAAAAAATAAAAAGAAAGTATTTGAAAGGGGTAAGAGGTAGGGGTACAGCAGAAAAAGAAAACAGAAGAACAAAGCATAACAGTACAGGGACACACTCTTTAAAACACAGTACAAAGTTACATTTAACCACAATTATTACTCTTAGATCGTAATAATGGTACACAGAATTAAGTACAGCGCATAAACATTTGGTTATTTATGTACGCTAACAGTTTTGGGCAGTCTGTAAGTCCACATGGGGTCACAGAGTGTATGCACTAGAGAAAAGAAATGTTTTCAGCCTGGTTTTAAAAATGGCTACATTAGGGGCACATCTCAGGTCAACTGGAATAAGCTGCCAGTTGACCTGAGATGAAAGCAGCATAACGGCTGAAGGCTGCTTCACCATGTTTGGTACGAACTCCGGGCTCTACTAGCCGGCCTGAGTCAGTGGATCTCAGAGCCCTGCTTGGTTTGTATGCTGTGTACATGTCTGAAATGTACACTGGGCCCTGCCCATTCAGTGCTTTAAAAGTTAGTAGTAACACTTTAAAGTCTATTCTATTACTAATGGGAAGCCAGATTTTAGGACCGGAGTGATGTGCTCTGTTCTCTTGGTCCTGGATAAAACTCTAGCTGCTGCATTTTGAATAAGTTGAAGCTGTTTAATGGTCTTTTTGGGCAGACCGGTTAGGAGACCATTGCAGTAGTCCACCCTACAGGAAATAAAAGCATGAATAAGCTTCTCTAGGTCTTTGTTGGACACTAAATCCCTGATTCTGACTATATTTTTTAGATGATAGAAAGCTGTTTTGGTGACTGTTTTGATGTGGCTGGAGAAGGTGAGATCTGAGTCAATTATAACACCAAGGTTGCGCACTTGGTCCTTGGTTTTTAGACCGGGGTTCGAGGTGTGTAATGATATTTGCTCTCATGTCATTGCTGCCAAATACAATAGTTTCTGTTTTCTCCTTATTTAATTGTAGGAAGTTTAGGCTCAGCCAATTGTTAAGTTGCTCCATACATTGACACATGAGTCTATTGGGCTGTTATCATCTGGTGAGAGAGCCACATATAACTGTGTGTCATCTGCATAGCTGTGGTAATCAATGTTGTTGTTTAGTATGATCTGACCCAGTGGCAGCATGTACAGGTTGAACAAGAGCGGGCCAAGGACAGATCCTTGTGGAATTCCACACGTCATAGCTACCTTATCCGATTTGAAGCTGCCAATGGTGACAAAATAACTCCTATCTTCTAAGTA
>OMKN01066774.1:0-13127 GCA_900302345.1 Melanonus zugmayeri
GCTTCGGCCAATGGGGAACATAGTGGGAAGTACCATGGAAACTCCTCCCCTCTGGTTTAAAGGAAAGAATTCACACCTTTTTCACTCTCTCTGTCGTCACTAGGACCTCTTGGGTCGGCTTAGAGCCGTGGTGCACCGCGTTTGTTATTTTCATAGAAACCTCCTTTTTCCCTTAGATCTACCCAGTGTTAAGTTAAATAAAGTTTGGTTAAATATGCTATCGTCTCCTGATTCGAGATTCCTTTTAAACCGCAACAGCACGGACAATGTAGATGGCATACTACGGCCAAATATATATCCATGCCATTATGTCATATATTTAGTTAAGTGTTTAGAGAATGCCTGGAGTGCCTGGAGATTTGGAAAGAGGAAAAGGTCATTCCACTGCCTAAGGATAATAAATCTGTCTTCACTGGTCGTCCTATTAGTCTTCTCCCAGTGCTGAGTAAATTATTGGAGAAAAATGTTCAAATCCAATATTATTTTTCAAGTAATTTGATAAGTAAGTCCCCATCTCTGGTAAGTTTGATTACCAGAGATGGGGACTCGAGTCGATTGACTTGGACTTGAGGCAACTCGAGTCACAATTATTGTGACTTTAGACTTAACAAAAATAAAAAGATTTGCAACTTGAATTAGACTTGATAATCTATGACTTGAAACTTGAACTGACTTGCAGGTATGTGACTCGAAACAAGTCAGACTCTTTAAGAAGCGTCATCCTTGAGGGCGGGAGAAGAAATGCGTTTGACGCACCTGACCTGTGAACGAGCAAGCTGTCAATCAACCTCACTTATTGCAGCGCCTTTACACAGACGCTTACAGACAGACAGAGACAGCGAGCTGGAGCTAGGGCGGCCATTCCTCTGGCTTTAGGATGGGCGGTCCGGTTCTGGGAGACTGTGTCCGTCGACTTGCCAAACCCAAAGACGGGCGCTACTTTGTCCACCTTTCGGCTCGCTGTCGATCCAGCGCTGCAGGTCTGATTGTGATAACTTGATTCTGCTCATGAACTAAAATCATTCAATTTCACAACCTAGATTAATAATTACAGCTCAGAAAGTAACTTATACTGGCGTATCATTTTCAAGACAACTACAGATGCGAATCCCCCCCCCGGAACTGGTATTAAACAAACATGAGACCCCAAAATGACTGACTTGAGACTTGACTTGACTTTAGCTCTATGACTTGGGACTCACTTGAGATTTGCCTATTATTACTTGAGACTTACTTGATACTTGAAGGTTAAGACTTGAGACTTACTTGTACTTGCAAAATTGTGACTTGTCCCACCTCTGTTGATTACGAGCTACCAGCATGCATATAGAGAAGGGCATTCCACAAGCACCCCATTAGCTCAGATGATTGGGTAAAGAGCATGGGTGACAGGAGGCAGGTGGGAGCGGTGGTATTGGATTTTAGTGCTGCATTTGATATTATTGATCATTGTCTGTTGCTTCTAAAACTCAAATGTTATGGTTTTAAATGTACTGCTTTGTCCTGGATGGAGAGTTACCTGCCCAAGAGTAGGCAGAGGGTATTCTTCAATGGTAGCTTTTCTGATAGGAAAGAGGTTCAATATCTGGTTCCTCAGGGTAGTTGCTTAGGACCTCTCCTATAGTCTATATTTACAAATTATCTCCCATCAGTATTAGACAACGCAAGAGTGGAAAATGTATGGTGTCTGGACCTAGACATATACTGGTTAGTAATCCTCAGCTAAGCTTAGAACAAGTGAAAAAGACCAAGCTACTTGGCATTGTGTTGGATGCTAGACTTAAGTGAACTGAACACATTGTTAATGTTGTAACTAAAATGGGTAAGAGCATTGCCGTTACCAGGAAATGTTCTAGGTATGTAACAACAAGCACTCTGAACCAAGTGATCCAAGCTTTAGTTTTGTCACACCTTGAGTGCTTTCCAGTCATTTGGTCAGCTGCAGCTAGGAAAGATCTAAAAATAACCTCCAACTTGAATGCACTGTAATCTCTCATGGCTTCCCGTAGAGAACAGATTACAATCCAGTCTTCTGATCTTCTTCAGGAATGTCTTAAATTACAAGAAACTACAGTATTTTTATGACCAAGTAGTGTAGATCAGAAGTGAACATAACTATCTGACTAGACAGGCCAGTTCAGGACATCTCTTACCACCTAGGCCTAGGACAAATCTCCTCAAATCTTCTGTAATGTACAGAGCTGGAACTCTTTATCAAATCACGTTATTAAAACAAATACCAGAGCCGCTTTCAAGAAAACAATAAAAGAGTACTTAATGCAATGAACTGTATGAACGGTGTGTGTTTGTGTGTGTGTGGGGGTGAGGTGTGTGTGTCTGTGTGTGTGTGTGTGTGTGTGTGGCGGGTTAGAAAGGGAATGTATCCATTTTTATTGTAATATATTTTTGTAATAAAACGTACCTGTAGTATACTTACCTGTCTTGGTCTTCTGTGTCAGAGTTGTGTGCTGGAGAGTACGGTGGAGAAGTCTAGGGTTACTTTGTGTTGGTGACTACAAAATTAACATTTTTTTCTACCCATTAAAAAGTAAAAGTAGACATCTATATTGAGTATAATGAATGTATGGCAACTCGATTATAAATGATAAAAGAGGAACTACATTTCTCACAAAACACATTTCTCAAAGTTGCGCTACAGCGTTTGCTACAAAGACAATACATTCAAATTGGACACAAAAACCAGTACAGTGGAAACAGGGTCATAAAGCAGAAGTTGAAATTAAATCACTGCTGATGTGTTTGATTACTTTGTAGAGTAAAGCAACTGATCTGTTCTCTGGAGTGTCGTCCTCCTTCTCCTCTCCGTCCTTCTAGCGGTCAGAAATCAATTAAGACCGCTTTAAACGTACACGTAAAGGGATATATTAAAGGCAGGCCATTATCTTCTGGCAACTGCACAAAAGGTCATTTAGCCTGTTTTGGCACGAAAACACTCAGGACTAAACTTTCTATTTAAAATGGACTAGAATAAGAGTAGGTGAATATAGTGAATGTTTGCATTTCTTTTAAGTCCATGCTCTACGATTTGCTTTTTCTAAACTAAATGCACTAGATTGCTCTGTATTGTTATGGCAGGGGAGGGGTGTTACTGAAGGGCTGAATCCAGGACTAAGCTCACGGGCTCCAGAATGTCCTGGTGCTGCAATGATAACGTCTGTGAGTGCTGTGATGTGGACAAGCCCTTCATGGGGCTTATTGTTTCAGTCAGTCCACTCCTCGGCAGACAGCAGAGGGAACTCGCCCATAATGCAGATAAGGAAATTGTTGATGCATAACATGAGACAATGGCTATCCCCCCAAAAAAATCCTCCCCTGAAACCATCCATGCGTCCTGATGGGAATTGTACAGGGAGGAACATTGTACTATTCCTCTTTTGCATACCACTTAAAAAACCTCATGATGTCCAGCACTTGAGCACCCCAGATTCAGATTCAGAGTTTTATTGTCATAACACGTTTACACCAGGAATAAAAAGTGGGTGAAATAATTTTTGTGCAAGCTCATGTACATTGCAGTTACTAAATATTAATTAAATATAAACAAAAATAAAATATAATACAATATATACAATATACAATGCAATACAATATACAGTATTAACCAGTAGCGAACCGTGACTCTTAAACCTTGGCCCTCTGACCCCCCTTCCCCCGTCGGGAAAAAAGCACACACAAAAAAAGCTCCGGTGTGGGTCTTCCTCTTCCAATTAACTCCAACTTTTCATTAAAAATTAATCTAGAAAATGGAGTGGATAATAAATCGGACACAATGTCCTCCTCACTAGCGGGAACGTTCAATAGTATGTATCTGCAGTGCCGGAGAGCCCCCCACCCACCGTTTCAGGAACCACCATTTTAGGACCCTAGTTCTTCTTCGCTTCTTCGCTCGGTTTACTGGTACCTTACGCTACAATTGTGCCATTATATGGCGGATAGGTATATTCCACCCAAATACTTTCTGTTCAAGTACTTCGTTTTAAAGGTTTATTACACTCAAATACTTTCTGTCGGTTAGGGTTATGGTAAGTTTTAGGGTTAGGGTTAGGGTTAGGGTTAGGGTGGGCACCGAATGCAGTTGAAAACCCCAAAAGAGGCCAAAGAAGAAGAAGCAGTTGGGGCGACCAATGAAATGAGTTGGGGGCATGGTGCACATTTTCCCAGAGCTATCCTAGGAAAAAAAATCTCGCATGCGGTCCTTTGTAGTCCAATTCGCTAGGTGGCGCTGATAGCGTCCTGAAATGGTGGTTCCTGAAAAGGTGGGGGGTGTCAGTACGAAATCCGTCACAGCTACGATATTCGTAGACGCGATCGCCTATTCTGTGTATAGGGTGCTAATCAAAGATAATTGGAGAGAGAGTGTGTGTGGTGGGGGTCCAGCCCGCCTATGAGGCTGCTTTGCGGGGAATCTCAGCTTTCATATGCAAATGACCTAATAAGAATATAGTTTATATAGGGATTCGGAATCATGTCCCTCTAGTGGGCGGAACTTGTCATCAAGTTAGAGATAACAAAGCCCATCCATTTAAAGGGAAGATATGATTGGTCAATTTTACTGTCAATTGAAATTAGTCTCATTGAATTACTATTACTCGGCCCTCTGTGAAATTATAGTGGGACCACTAATCACAGAGCTGCATAGCATTTTCTTCCCAACAACTGCAGAGTCAGCTAAATTCTGATAGGGTGACAAAGGGGCTTCTTTCATTTAACCCTTCACATTCCAACACACACTGAATAGGCAGGTTTGAAGGGTTTATTTCCTCAGAAACATTTTGTTTAGATGTTGATTGTTAAATTATGAATGAATAAAATAAAATTTTAATATCTTAGAGGCCCCTCTGAGGGCCTAGAGGGCCCTGACGGTTCTCCTCTGGTATAAACTATAATAAAATGTAATTAGGCTGCTAATTACAGCTGCTATACAAATAGCAGCTGTACATAAAGTGAATGTGTGAGTGCCTTAGTCTGTTTGTACGACAGGAGATACTGCAGTATTGCCTGCCTGATGGTAGCAGCGTGAACAGGTTATGGCTGGGGTGATTATTGTCTTTGATGATCTGCTTGGCCTTGGCTACAGACCACTTCGCATAAATGTCCTGGAGGGAGGGAAGCTCACCTCCGATGATGTGCTGGGCCGTCCTGTCGTGGAATTTTAAGCGTCCACTGCACTCTAATTAGGGAGATAAACTTTACCACTCCGGAAAATACCACTCTGAAACTCAATCTTTAAATACAATTATAAAAAGATTTATTCAGCTGAAGGAGAACAAGAGCATCCGCAAGGCATATACAAAAATTTTCAATCGTTCGCTCTCTCGGAGGGACTCACTATATACATGTTTTGAAAAACAAAAGGTGATGAGAGCAAAAAGCAAGCTGACTCCAGCCTTCTCGGGGCCAGCTGGGATCGGGCTCTCCATGAGGTTATGACTATGGAGTAGCACAGGAGCTAGGACAGCATCCGAGCACAAGTTGACACAGGTCAACTTGATATACGTATATTGTAATTTTCCATTACAGTCCGCACCACTCTCTGTAGCACTCTGCGATTGAGGGCGGTGCAGTTCCTATACCAGGTGGTAATGTAGCTCGACAGGATGACAGGTGCAGCTGTAGAACGTTCTGAGGATGCGGGGGTTCATGTCGAATTTCTTCAGCCGCCTCGGCAGTACAGTCTCTGTTGGGGTTTTTCCACCAAGTGCATAGTGTGTGTGGTCCATGAGAGGTCCTTAGAGATGTGTAAAATGTGTACCCATCCTGAAGTCGACAATCAGCTCCTTGGTCTTCTTGACGTTGAGAGCGAGGTTGTTCTCACCGCACCACTGTGTCAGTTATCTGACCTCGTTCCTGTAGGCCGTCTCATCGTCATTGATGAGGTCGGGAGCTCATAACACAGCAGCCATCACCTACAGCGCCGGAGGTTGGAGCACCGGAGGCCACCAAGCACCCTGCTGGGCACCCAGGTGATGTCAGTGAAGTCTGCCCAGGGATGAGGATTGAGGGTTTTACCATGAGATTGGGTGTCGACTTTGCCGATCTGTCAAAGAATGAACGATCTGAACCAAAATGTACATTTGCCAACATTACGATTCTATGTCATTCTATGTTGACAATCCAATCTGTTTCCTGTGGATTGGGTGGCCATGAAAGGTTAGGGTTAGTTAGTTATTGTTGTATACTTTACATCAGGCCTATTCAATTAGCGGCCCACAGGCTGGATACGGCCCATCTGAATTTTTCTATGGCCCACGCAAGAAGTCCAGCATGGTCTTGGTCTTACCAAGACCATGCCGAATTCCATAGGTTCACAATTTTTTTGTATGGACTGGCATTGATTAAAATGATACAATGAAAGTGAAAGAAAAGGGATGTGTGTGACTAGTTTATTCCATGTAATAATTAATAGCTCAGGGAAAGCCCCCAGGCTCTTAGCTTTCTGACAATGTGGCCCCCTGAACAATATAGTTGAATAGCCCTGCTTTACATATAAGATGTATCTTTATATGGATTATACAGGGTTGATCCTGTGGGTTGGGTAGCCATAAAAGATTAGTGTTAAGGTTATAGTTACAGGGATATTTATGTATAGTATACATAAATGTAGTTTATACTGTGTGTATACTGTAATGTAGTGCATTGTGTTGTTTGTATTGAGTATATAGTGTGTATTTTTACTGGCTATGTTCAGTATGCAGGGCCGTTTCTGTGGGTTGGGTTCATGACTGACCTGGCAGACCCCTCCAAGTCTCACACCGCCAACCATCCATTGGCTATCAGAGTAACCACCCTGCTGACATACACACACATGCACACACCCATACATACATATCTGGTGCTGCATCGCTGAACACAATCTCCATATCTTACCGAAGAAAATGCCCTAGTCCCCTGAACATGCTCACTGTGCAATGGCTTATCTAAGAAAACATTTTTCGAGCAAATTGGTGCTGATATTACGATATGGGTATTTGTTGAAAAAAAAAACCCTTCAAAGCACAAAAGATGTCATCCACTCATCGCTCAAAGGATTTTTTTCTCACCACAGATCATAAAAAAGGGTGATTTGTTTGTTTGGTAGTGTTTTATGACATGCTTTGATATTATTTATCTGATGGATCACATTATGCACACCTTTCCTCTGTTACAAGTGTGGCATGTGCTGCTCCTTTATTACTCGCAAGAGTGTGCTTTTCATTTCTTTTTTTCATCTAAAAGCAAACAGTGCATCATTGATTAGATTTAAGAGCTTTCTATTGAGCCGTCTCTTACCTAAGATTTGTTATTTTAGTTACTTTAGTACTGTAAGAGATGACGGATTGTAACATATACATGAAGAACTGTGCACAATATAAAAACACACTTTCAGACATCTATCTATGTAGTGTTTTATCTTCGAAATTCCCCCCAAATATGTTTTTCTTACAGCTTTTAAAAGAATGTGTCCACCCCATAGACTATTTTATCATGGGATTGAACTTAAAGTAACACGTTATCTCATTGAAATATATTTAAAAGTATAATTCTGTGTATACTTCACAGATACATATGTACTTGTGACAGTATACACCTGACTCAACTATACGCCACAATGATTTCTCATCATATTAAGCGAAAATCAAAGCTCAAACTGATTTTTTTTCCTTTTCTTCATATTGGTTTCCCCAACATGTGCTGAGATATTCAACACGCAGTGCATTTGTTTGAATATATAGTATATAAATATATATATATATATGTAAAATAAAAAAGGACTTATTGCATGTGTATTATGTGGGCGCTTTGGGCCTGAGGCCCAGCACATGCTGAATCAGCCTGTAATACGTTCCTAATCAGTATGTTTGGAGTTGGCCAATTACGTGAGCCTTGCAAAGTCCCCTAAGGGCACAATTATCAGAAGAAAAGGCTGAGTTATCGTCATTTATCTACTTTGGGATGTTTCATAACGGAAGACCAATTTCCCTGTCCACTTGCCAGTTCCGGGGATGGGGCTATAGGGTAGGAGGAGCAGAGATTCCATTAAGGATATTTCTCCTCCGTTGTACGAATGGATGCCATTATATAATAATATTTTTGAAATATAATGCGTGGCCGCAGTTTTCACACTTACTCATTTGGTGAGAACTGCTGCTCTAAATCATTCCACCAAGTGCCCCGAAACACTTGTTGGCAATGTGAGCAAATATGCTTGATGCTAGTGACAAACGTACATAATGTTTCCACTGCTCTCTATGACATCAGGGCATAGCTGCACAGCTGGCGATTTTTCACAATTACGCACCTACCGTTTCTAGACAATGGTCCAGGAACCCGCTCACACAAACCCCCACCCACTCACACACACACACACACACACACACACAAACACAAATGAGGCAAATGGTAATAGATGTTCTTGGCTCTACAGATGTGACTGGTAAGTAACGCGCTGGCAGCTCTCCTATTGGCCTGGCTGGGGAAGGAGCCACCTGCTTGCTTGGTTGCTGATGGCAGGTCTGTTGGAAGTAGACATGGCGTTGCTTTGTGTTGATGGTGCGTGTGATGGGGCTACATGGTATTCGTTCCATTGTGCACCTCCCTTCACCTGATTCCATGTCCCGACCCGTTGTCACCCATCCGTGCAAGGGAGTGCGACTACCGCGACTATCTGCTGCCTGCGTACGGCCGCGGTCAGACTCCAGTGCGCTCTGCGCATTTCTACCTGAGCCGGGGACCGTGCATCATACTGACGATTAAATACAAGGTTATATTATTGAAAAATAAAAAACATTGAATATTGTCCACCGGCTGGTTCGGCCTGGAATGGTGCTTCTGTTCGGGAATCTTCCTGAATCTCCCGATGGCCAGTCGGTCCCTGAGAGATGTAATAGGCTACCCAACAGCAGTGGGCCGGGAGCCCACTCGCCAGGGCCAGTCAGACACACAGCACCTGGTTATTTTTATTCAAGCGGGGGCTGGGGTTATTTATATTTTGCGTTGCATCGGCCCCAATTGTCACCGAGAAAACTCCCGGTGCTCCAGATGGCCAGTGCACACAGGAGAAGTTTGCCTTCAGGGCTTTCTGCCAGAATGCCCTTTCTGCCAGAAAGGCTTTAAGAAGTCAGATGACGTAGTATAAAGAGCAAAAAAGTCCGTCCCTGCCCGGTTTTGGGAACACACAGCTAACTTAGACATTAGACTGACAGACATTAGTTTAATCTCAAGCTGTCTTGCATTCGTCTTGATTTGTATACATTTTTAGTGTACTCAAATATTTCTGCATTGGATCAACAGATCGTACCACCTCCATTCCTTCATCACCATCTCCAACTACCATATTTTTGGTGTGCATTACTGGTGGCTACACTAATCTCAGATCCAGCAGTCCTATAGCAGAACTTCTTTGGGGAGATGGTCAGAAAGAGCCTGGGGCAGTTACACCATGTCCTGTTTTGCTACAGAGATTTTCTACCAAAGAGAAACTCAATCGCGAGTGGCATGATAGAGGACTTGAATACGTGTATCTCTAGAGTGGCCAGTCTACACTATATTGACTATCTACTATAGCTTGTCATCCCTCCGGCTATCGGGAAAAGTTTACTAGTTCTGGCCGAGTTTGTGTTTGCTGTTGGCCAATTACGAGCTTACAGATCCCCGCCCCCAGCAACATGATTGGTCGAAACAAATACGAAGCGAAAGAAAATGAAATGCCATCAGACTTACGATGAATCGAAAGTCTGATTTGTGAGACTAACGCTACACCAAACCTGTGAGCAGCAGAGCTGGGCCACAGATGGTGCAGGCAGGTGAGGGTGTGGAGGGTGGAGGGGTGTTAGATCAGTGTGTCTTTATCCCTGCTGTCACTAGGATGTCTGTTGGTTCCTCCCCTCTAATTTACACCTGAGCTGTTCCTGAAACAGAGGTGTTGCCACACGGCTGTCTGGCAAGACAGGAGGGACGTGCACATAACCCCAGCAGATGGGATTGTAGAGTGGGGACAGGCACAAATGGCAACAAATGACAACAATAGACGTGTGTGTGTCATAAGTATTTAAGGGGAGGTACTACTAAACATTTCCTGTCCTATCAGAATGAAAAAAAAAAAAAAATAGATTTTGTGACTTCTAATTTCCCCCCCATTAATTTATGCAAATTATGTTTTATCTAAAAATGCCTCATTTGCATATTACGTAAAACACAATATTGACTTAGTAGATGAAGTCAGAACTTTTTGGTTTGTTTAAATGTGATCAATAACTAATTGGTTCTACAGTGGCTTTTGTCAAAATACACTTGACACAAGATTTTCGCCAATTTTACAAGTTATAGAAGGAAAATATTTAAAAAAAAATCTAAATTGAGAAACTGAAAAAAAATCATTATTTTTGCCTGTATTACCTGGCCTTAATAGGTGCACTGCACAAAGAATACACTGTGTGCAACATGAACACTGAGCTCTGAGTGACACATTGGATGTCCTTGTTTTCAAAGTGCTGTGTTTTCTAATAATCCCTGTCCCCCTTGATTATCGTTGTAGTTTATTGATTGGTTGGCAATCGATACGTCACAATCCGTCGTTTCTGCACTGAAGCAAACAAAAGAAGAAAACAATTATACTGTTAGAAAAAGGGGAGAGGGGAGTGTGTGTGTGTGTGTGTGTGTGGTGGGGGGTAGGGGGTGGTAAAAGTATGAGTCATATGGGAGAAACCCGACTGGCAGGAGAAACATCTAAGCTCCAAGATACTCATAACTCATCTGGTTTACATTCCTTACAAGAGGGCGTTAAGTAGTGAAAGGTAAGGAAGAGGTTCTGGGTTCAATTCCCCATAGTCCTTAACTTGCGTGTAAACATCCTTGAGCGGGATGAGTTTTCCCCTACGAGCTCCTTAACGACCTGCATCTGTATTCACTGCGAGTTGCTCTGGTGAAAAGCCTCTCCTAAATAACTAAACAGTGGTAAATACTAATAGCGGAGGAGGGCGCGGGAACAGAACAACATGGCGTTAGCAGTCATCGCTGCTAACGCCGCCACTTCATGGAGGCTTTTAGCCAAATGTGAATTATCATGGATGGTCTGGTCTGGCTGAGGGAGATGGAGAGACCCGCGAGGGAGCGCATTCTGCTTACGTGGGCAAAAAACAACTGGCTTCCTGATTTTCCTGAGATCTCTATCTGGGATCATTACACTGCCCTTCCTCACAGGCATACAGCGAGATAAGCCATGTGCGCAGTGTAATGTTCCTTGAGAACAGACTTTTATTTCTTCTTCTTCTTTTTTTCACAAATTCTAATTGAGAAATGTGAACGCTTCATTGGAGTTAGCCCTCCTATTGGAGAAATACAGAGACAGGGGATAACAGAATATGCATTATTTAGCTCTGGAAGCCAAACAATGAGACTGATGCAGAGGTTGTTTTCGCTCTACTTCGCTCTCTCTCTATCCATCTATATATCTATCTCTCGCTATGTTCCTGGAAATCAATCTGCATGCAAGTATTGTCACCACTGCACTACAACGCCGGCTGGGAGATGTGTACAAGACCAACCCCAACACGGTCAGTCAGTCAGTCAGTCAGTCAGTCGCGCGCAGTTGTTATTGATTTACAAATGGTGCGGACCAACAGCAGCATGTTCTTTCAACTCCTTCAATGTTCAAGTAATAAATATATAAACCCAGGATGTGGGCCTCTCGCTGTGGGTTAGGCCGGGGCTCCTCAACCTTTTTGTTACTGTGGCCCGGTATGCAAATGTTAAATATGTTCACGGCCCGGTATAGGGGAGAGGGAGGGGAGGGGGGTTGCCATCGTTATATGCCTGCCTCATCTAATTGCACTGTAGGACCATTATTAAGAATAAAAAGTGTAATCAATAGTTTTATTAATCTGTTTCTTTGCCATTGTTACCTTATACCTCCCAGGCCCGGTGGTTCTCAACCACCGGGTGGTTCTCAACCACCGGGTGGTTCTCAACCACCGGGCCTGGGAACCACCAATAAGAGAGACAAGAATCATCATCTTTCACCGTGCGTTCGCTATGGTGCTGCTGACACTCAGCCCAGCCCAGAGAGCTCAGCATGTGTCAGCCAGGGAGGAGAGGTATTGTTAGTGGGGGGAAGGTGAGGGCGGAAAGGTGGTGGGGATGGGGGGGGTGCTGCTTGTAAAGCTATTTCCCCTGTGCTGTGCGTTAAATTGCAAGGCAAGCATGTCGCGGCAAAGGCAAGTACACAGATAAATAAACAATGAAATAACAGGACAGCAGAGAGAAGGTTCACACTTCTCTGGATCACAATGAGTGGCAAGGCATCCCGAGTTGAGCCCCCTTTCGCAGGTACACACACGCGCAAGAGTGCATACATGCAATGCACGCCCACACACACACAGTGCTACACTGCTGTATTTTTAGATTGTTTTGGATAGTTTATAATTGAACATAAATTAACATTAAACATGGATTGCCTCAATCGCAATTTGTAAAGTAGCAATAGGCCGTGTACATGTCTAAACACTTCCGAAGATATATTGCCTGAAATAAATGATATGACTGTAGCACAGAAACACCAAACTGAAGGAATCGTTTTGATTGGCCGGTAGATGCAGTATGGAGCCACACGTATGATCATCCATTTGTCACTCAATACAATACCCACCTTTATCACATAATTGCCTTTCGACTTAGCTGGGCTTGAAAGAAGAACCACCTCAGACATTCAGGACTCCAAATGTGACATTTTTCACTGTTGTCCTAACACACACACACACACACACACACACACTCACCCTGGCGGTATGAGGAGAACAGTAGCCTGCCTGTTCCTAGAGTGGCTGTCTGATGAGAAAGTGGAGTAAGATCGAAACCTGGCAGGAAAAATGGATACTCTCTCCATCCCTACCTCTCTCTCTCTCGCTCTCTCTCGCCCTCTGTACACACACACACACACACACACACCACTCTGAAACCCCCCAACCTCTACTCCTGTCGAGCCATTAGTCATTTCTTTCGATCTGATGTATATGTGACAGCAGGTGACCCACTTAACCCCCCGGGTGTGTGTGTGTGTGTGTGTGTGTGTGTGTGTGTGTGTGCGCACCTGTGTGTGTGTCTATACACATAGTGGGCAGGCAGGGTGAGGA
>OMKN01066781.1:0-22418 GCA_900302345.1 Melanonus zugmayeri
GAAGGCCTTCTGGCAGAATATATCATACACTAATCTCGGATCCAGCTATGGATACCTATAGCTATATATATATTGCTATACATAGCTATAGCTATATATAGCTAGGATAGCTATCCTACTACGCTATAGATATCAGAACTAAGACGGCACAGAGCCTGGACCAGAAAACAAAAACCCAAAGGGGCGGAGTTACACCTTGTTTGCTGATTTGTTAGAGATATTTTACCAAATAGAAACTCTTTCGCGCGAGTGGATGAAGGGGACTTTAATGTGTTTATTTCTACAGTAGCCAGTCTACATGGTGTTGATTTGAAACCTTTACAGACACTTTTTCCCGCCTCTAGCAGCTGATTGGTCCAAACAAATATGAAGCGAAATAAAACGAAACGCCACATTCACCCAGATTTGAGCTTGTCTGCCATCAGAATCTAGATTAACACATTAGACACTGATATAATAACTGAAGGACAAAGTCACCTTTGGCTTGTTACTTTTCTGCAAGACTTCCAGCAGGTGGCGCCGGAACCCCTCCAGCTGTGAGAGGCCAATCCTTGGAGAGACCAACAGCAGAGAAAAGGCTATCAGGGCTTCAGGTCACAAAACCCAATAGGATAGAAACTCAGCGGAGACGTTGTGGTGTCTAGAAGAGGGCTTACCTTGGGACCAGGTCTTTCCCCAGCACCACAGATGTCACAAACTCTTTAGAGTACTCCATGGCATCCTCACTGGGGAATAGGATTGAGAAAGTATATATACTGTATATATATATATATATATATATATATACAGTATATACACAGGGCTCAATAAAAGGCTCTTATCTGGTTAATTAAGCTTTAGAGAAGCACTAGGTCATATATCCCTTATGGTCTTCCATCTTCCAGCTTTACACAGCAGAGTTCACCCCTATGTTCAATTTGATTCTTTAATGCAACGAGTGACATAATGCATCCTGGTCGATTGATGCATCCTCATAGTGGTGTGAAGTGAGCGAGGCTTCAGGTGCAATTGAAGTCCTCAGCAGAAAACCATGATAACAGACAACACAACTAAAATAGACTTCAGTATGCTACATCCAACACAAAAGTTAACGCATTTCAGGAAATGGGACAAACCACAGATGGGCTGTTTAGAACAGCAGCTTGCCAGCACAATATGCTATTCTGCAACAATAGTGGAGCCAAGGCTTCTGACTCGGTGCGTAAGAGGGTCAACATTTGCATCTGAAAGTAACTTGTTGTCCCTGAACACAGATTTCCCTCGTCGTCGCTTGCATGACCTCCCCCTGCTCTCTCACATGTCTATTGATATTTTATTTTCATATATTAAACTGTTGTATTTCATGTTAGGATTGTGGTGATAAAAACCCATTGGGTATTGTGAATTTAGCATACGCTACAAATATGATAATGCAATGCATCAGACACGTTGCATAATGTGTCTATGTGCCCGTATTTTTGTCTCTATACAAATACACCATACTTACAGTGGTTCCCAATCAATGTGGCAATACATAATCCTGACATAGGTTACTAATATAACCTAGGTCCTATTTATGGACCAAGTAATATGATTTGCTCCATTTCAATACATACTTGACAGATAATGCAATTGCCTTTATGAACCTGTATCCATGTTTGCTGTGTATGAAATATTGCAAAAATTGCCAATAACGTAGTAGACTATATATAATATCCTGGTAATGATGTGTGTGTCATTTTTCATAACCATGTCCTACAACCTTAAGTTGGTGTGTCTTGAATCTCTGGTTTGGATCATGGTGTGCCTTAGCCCCAAAAAGGTCAACTAACTAACTAACTAACTAACTAACCAACCTACCTAAGAAGGCCGCCAGGTGGAGAGTAGGAGTAGCACTGGAGGGAGGGGTACTGGGGCCGTAGCAGGAAGGACAGGATAGCAGCGGTGCCCGCACCGAGAGAATGTCCTACTATCACCAGACCGTAGTGCATGGTGCCCTTACCCTGCACACACACACACACACACACGTTACAATCTGACAAAGCAATGGCTTTCTTGGTGCGCTTCTTTGACTGCATGTTGAAAATGCGTCGCGTCAACGCCCTGCCGCTCTCAAACACTCCATTATATTGCCATCTTCAAATTAAACTAAAAGGAAATGCTGATCAAGTGGTTAACAGACAACGTAACAGAAGGTCCAGATTAGAATCAGTCATTTACCAAGTCTCTCCCAAAGGCTTGTGACAGGATCATTTCCTGCTCCAACTTCTTCTTAATGTATTCTGCTGAATAAACCATCCCCTGGGAGAAAAGTAGAAATTAAAATCAGATATAGAAGGAGATTGGAAGGAAGGAAGAAAAGAAATGAATAGGAAGTCAGCCAAATGAATGCCTTTTCCAAATAGCCTCATGAATTATTCTACGCTCAGGTAGAAATGGCCCACGGATCTGGGGAATAATATTTCTCATCTAAATCGTGTTGTGAAACAGACAAGACCCTCAGAGGAGCAATACAGGGATTAACCTCTGACCTTGTGGCCCAGCCAGTTTCCCTGCTGCTCCTCCACAGGAAGACGCTCAGAGTCCCCCGTCAGGTCAGTCAGGGCATCCTGAAATAGACAAAATGAGCATCAGTGAACATGACTAGTGGATTAAATGTGCCATTTCACTCAGCAAAATGGATCAAACAGATGGATCAAACAGACTTCTGCTTTGGATTTGCCTCAATGCCCATTTTAGTGATTAATAAGGTAAAAGGAATGCGTCCATTTTTTTACCTTGGGGGACAAGGTTCCTCGGATGCTGATCACAACCTTTTTTGTGCCATGATCCACTGCCACAAAAAATGGCGTCTCATAAACCTTTACAAACAATGCAGAAAAAAGAGATATTAGCTCATAAACTAATACTAATCAGTGAACAAAAAAAGATTTCATTTGACATGAATAACTCTAAATGCAGAAGTGAAACAGGGAAGTATTTCGTCATTTTGTTAGCATAATGATTAAAGCACATGACTGTTGAAGTTTAGCAGAAAGTCAAGAGTGGGCTGAGATAAGACTAAGATAAGATAAGATAAGAGATAAGGCTATAAGACTTATGGAGCTATGGTTAAAAAGCTACGGCTTGGTTGTGGAATAACCAATCAAAACAATAGAAATAGGATGCATAATAAGAAGAAAGAATACTTGACTTGAATACTTGACTACTACAAGTCATCTGCACATTGAAAGTTATATTCAGAAAACTTTTGGACAGATTAACTCAAGATAATGTCAAGATATCTAATGTGTATTTCAATACAAAGTAGTAGTTTCATTATCAGTTCCATTATCAGTCAATATAAATTATTACGATAGTAGTCAATTCATGCATTATCGAAACTTCATGTGCACTAGAATATATAAATATAAATTACATTAAATATATATTTTTATTTTATATACGAGTATATTTTATTACATTCTGTTGCGGGTTAGATGCATATTTTATCTATAAATTAATATTTGTATGATGCTGTATTTTGTGTATTGCTAGTTGTGCTTATTCTATTCGATTTACTTTGATGTTTCTTACTTGAGTTGAGCAACAGTAACAAATAATTCCCTCCGGGATCAATAAAGGGAAAGGCCACGGGAAAAACTATCCTTCAACTGCCAAGAACGCCCATTTACGTCGCAATGGATGTCTGCATCTACAAACATGTCTGACATACGAATGTGCCAAATCCATGTCCTGCTCAGAACTGCCAACTCTCATGCCTTGAACGCAAGACGCAAATGACCCTGTTCACACGCTCTCATGCCACACCTCCTTTGTGTTTCCATGGAATAATAATAATGTAAGACCCGACTTCCATCCGGTATCACTTCAAGGTTTTCTGAAAAGTTGGCAGCCCTGGTCCTGCTATAAAATAATATTTTTTTTAAACGAGCCCCCATCGGCGCGAGACAAAACAGACGCAAGATGAATGCCTGCCCACGAAGACGACGGCGGAACCGCCATCCAATCCCAGCTTCACCAGAAATCAGTCACGAGAGCACCAATGTGAAATATAACTGTGTTCTGTCTGTGTTTATTATATACAATAGGCCTATATTAAGTAGGCCTATACCAAATATATTAAATGTCTCTCAAACGAATGTGTCTCACAAATTGTGCAACATATAGGCCTAACACTAAATAGCCTACAATAACTGTGTTCTTGTGTCTGAGACGCATCGCCTTGCATGCAGAGTATGGAGTTCTCAACAGCTTGATTCCTTATTATTTGTTTGTTCCAGAAACTAATCGGCCTCATTAAAAAGGTTCATGAAGGTTTAGGCAGAAGCACTGCAGTGATTTGAGTTTGAAGATATTCACTTGCAAAACAAAACAGCTCATTGAAAAAGGAAAGTGAATTCTTCATGCAGATATAATTATGTGTTCCATCTGTCTGAAACAAACCAAATATATTAAATGTCTCTTAAACGAATCAAACCAATTTTACAATATACGCTATAATATAAAACTAGAATACAATAAGTGTGTGTTGTTGTGTCGGACACACATCGCCATACGCGCAGAGTAGAGTTCTCAACTGCTTGATTCGTTATTATTTGTTCGTTAATATAATTATAATACCAGTGTTGACTTGTCCCTCAAACTAATGTCTGTCAAATTGTACAATATAGCCTATAATGCTAACTCATTGTGTGTTCTTGTGTCAGACACACATCACCATAGTAGAGTTCTCAACTGCATGATTTGTTATCATACATCTTCCACATGCAAGACGCAGCTTGAGATTAAACTCATGTCTGTCAGTCTAATGTCTATGTTAGCCGTGTAGGCCTATTCTCAAAATATAGAAATATATATATAGAAAAGCCACAAAATAAAGAAATCAAAGAAATATTTCAGCACACCACTTGCAAGTTAAACAAATAAAATATTTAAGCACACCATGCGCAAATAAAAAATAAAAAAAGTCAAATAAATACTTCAGCACACCACTCAAACGTGGAAATAGGCAGAGCTGGGATGCGGGTGTCCTCGCGGGGTTGGCCCTTGCGCGCGCGTGCCATCGAGTAGCACTCTTGCACGTTTTAGCTCTCACACAGGTGGGTGTGCACGCTCAGATTGTGCCTCTCAGTATGTTCTAGTGGGTGATACTGCTTCAGATGCTAGAACAGGTTTGTTGTGTGCCCGTAGTCAACACTGCTCTCCAACACATCGTGCACCTCACAGAACGCTGGAGTTGATCAGATCTCTGATAGGGAAACCACTTCCTCGTTCCTCACGTTCGACAAGTTTTCGACAACGCCCTGACATCAAAACTGAAAGTTGCATTCATAGCAGCATAGCGCTACTGTGGTGGAATAATCCTGCATCTCAAAACAGTTTATGTGGTTTGAAAAGTAGTTAGAAAGTCAGGCCAGGTGAGGCTGCTTAAACCAACCACACAGACTCTACAGAAAGATATTCAGATAACAGATATTCACACTCCGAATGACAGCGATCTGACACGGGGAACTAAAGGTGCGATCACCAGTATATGAGTGTGTAGCGGCGTAGACCTGCCCAGGAGACGGGGCCTCCAAGCGAAACCATCGGGCAGCAGCTCTCCTCTCTATAGAGCCATGACATACGGTCAATATTTCTACGCAATAGGTGTACCCTGCCCTAAACAATAGCCTAACTAAAACACAATTAAACGGGATATGTCTCACGTTTTAAAATGTCAATGGATATAACATTAAAATCACTGGTTAGATAAATAAACTTGTATCTGTTGACAACTAGACTAAGCCTTTAACGCTTCCTTGTTATTATGAGTCAGACTCTGAATGACCTCTGATCCATCAACAGCCAATCACCAGCGAGTCCAAATGACCTCCGATCCACCGTCGGCCAATCACCAGTGTACTCACAGCGTCATGGCAGGAAGTGTAGACAATGTGGACCTGCTTGAGGTCCCTATCCAGGAAGTGTCTGCGGATGGCCAGGACGTTACAACCACAACAGTTGTCCTCCTCAACAGTCACACTCTGGGACAGGCGGGAACCAGACACCGCACAGCTGGGGAACACACGACATATGTAAGATGGAGACTGATATTGGAGGAAAAAACAAATGCATGCATTGTACATATAAAACACATTTCAAAAGTACATTAATGTACAAAGGCATGTATACAAAGTGAAGTTTCGATAAGCATCGCTCGTGTGCCTGTAGCTGGGTCTGTCTGATGGGATTAAGCCATATTCAGTGTTGACGCCCCAATTCCCCAAAGAATCCAAAATACGTCAACTGGAATACAGAAACCATGACAATGTGTTTGTGTGCGAGTGTACATGTGTGTGAGTGTGTGTCCTCACGGGCAGGAACTGGCCAGGCGGCACAGCCCACAAGCAGGCTTCCTCATGAGGTACATGGGCCAGCCATATGCAGCCAGGGCAAACAGCATGTAGTAGCACACCTCCTTGTACATGCCCATCTCAGTCTACAAGAACGAATGGCAAACAAGCACACACGCAGCAGCATGTTTTTAACATAATTTCCAAACTCATATCCAATAAAAAAAACCTGTTTACCTTTGTATGCTTACATGTTTATTTATGTGAGCATACAAATGTTTTTCTTTGCAATTGCAAATAAGTCAATGGTTTGTCATTTATAATGTACTGTATGTTGACGGACTTAGTTAATTTGCAATGTATCTCTTTTATAATGCAAATTCAACTGTACTGTGAGTGTGAGTGCCAATTCAACACTTAAATGAATAGGAGTACAGTATGCCCACCTTATCATAGAATAAGTAGTATGAAGTATATCCAGGAGAATATGGGTAGACGATACTGTACGGTGTCTAACTTTAAAAATAGAAACTTTCTGTTTTTAGCACCGTTATCGGGCCATTATCGTACATAGAAACTCACCAAGTTCTTAAGGTCAAGGTATTTAGTGTTGCGAGTGACAGGCATTCCGGAAAGGAAGGCTAAAATGTCATTGTTTGCCTGGGAATGAAACAAGAGCCGAACAGAAAGTTATTAATATCCATCTGAATAGATAATAGTACAGCAATAGAACGACACACACACACACACACACACACACACACACACACATACACACACCTGGTCCAGGATTGAGGATCTCTTGGACCTCTGTCTCTGCCTGAGCAAGACCAGACCGGCAATAATGTCACTAGGTACAATGTCCAGGTCTCGGAAAAACTCTGCAAACAAGCTGGCCACCTCCGAGTACGCATCCTGTCACACAGAGCAGCACAGTATAGTGGTTGAGTTAAGAGTTCTGTATCAATGTTTGGTTCTTGACAGGCACAAACAATGTGTAAACAGGTGACATTATTAGAATAGGGAAGAAAACTGTACAATGGGGAACCCAGCTGTCTTTTAAATTACCTTAACAATGGGGAAGCCAGCTGCTGGAGTTTCCCGCCTGTTCGGCTACATAATGATTTTGCTTTACTTGTTATTAAAAGAGAAAACTAAACTAAACTGAAGAAAGCTGAACATATTGAACGAAGACTACAAATGTAACCACGGTTCTACACATTCTGGATGAAGGAATGAAATCGCAGGCTCCATTTGTATTTTTCAAAAAAAATGATGTTTACACTGTAAGAACTGCACGAAACCCATGTAGTGGTATTGAAAAATGTCAAGCAATAGGTTGTGACTCACAGACTGCGTGTCTTGGGCCCTGCTGCAGCACATGAAGAACTTGAGTCTCCTGCTCCAGCTGCTGGCCTGGCCCTCCTCCAGCCGGTGTCTACATGAGAGAGGGCAACACCTATTAGCAAACTGTGTGGCACCGCTGAGGTGACAAATACATGCTGTGGCATGGTGTGCGAGTGTGTGTGTGTTATGTGAGTGAGTTGTGTGCATGCAAAGTGGAGAGATGAAGATGCGGCGAGGGTCCCAGTAGGTACCTGAGTGTGTATGTGGTGAGGTTGCGTTGGCGCCGGCGCGTGGCTTTGAGCTTGACGAAGGTGCGCCCCGTGGGATCAAAGGTGCACATGAGGGTGAAGCAGACGCTGAATATCACCAGCCAGTTACACGCCACGATCCCTGCAGAGAGAGACGGAGAGAAAGAGAGACCACATAAGCCATTATGTGTGATGACATTGCCTGGTTCTGCATTGTTGATCACATGCTCCTGGGGACTCACCCAGGGCCACGTTCTTGGCGGTGACATCAGAGCATGGTTGGTAATATTGGACAAGCCAGGCAATGCCCACCACTGCATAGACCAGCTCTACCACCAGAATGGCTGAAAAGTATGGAGAAAAACATCCTCTAACTGAACTACTGCTGAAATGACAAAGTCAGGTTAAGCATATGTGTGTGTGTGTGTGTGTGTGTGTATTTCCATGCATGTATGACCAATTCATCTCTCATTGAAAACCTTTTTTCTCAGCTGCGTGTGAGAGAATAATCGATTATTCATTCATGACGGCAACAATCTATTTCTCCTTTTTGTTACTTTTTCAAAAGTCTTTTAATGTATTTTATGGTCTTACTGGACACTGCTATCACTGTGTCTAAAATAACAGAAGCCTGTCCCTCCCAAATACAGGTCGGGCGTTGTTGATGATTGAAGTTTTACGGTAGTGTTTCTCCAAGGGGGAGCAATCAGAGGACGTCGGGGGGCGCTGGAAGCAAGGGGGGCGTTGAGGTGCTCTTGGGGGGCGTTTGTGTTTGTCTGTTTTTTTAATGCCAGTTTGGTCCTACATTCGAATACACATTTTCACAATTGTATAATTATTCTTGCTTTTAACACCATCATCTGAAGCTTTTTTTCGAGCAGCTTTTCATTGTTTTCTATGGAACGGCGCGCTCCGGTTCTCAACTGCGCAGGCGCATTGGAAAACCGCGAGCAACAGATAGATGCTTTATTTACATTTAGGGCATTTAGCAGACGCTTTTATCCAAAGCGACTTACAGTAAGTACATTTGTCAGAAGAAAAGACAGAGAGACAGTGTTACGTACCCTCACTTATGTGTTCTGTGTGTGTACTGTGTATGTTGTGTGTCTTTTCTATTCTGGTATGTTCTCTCCCTCAGGTGTTCGTCAGCAGGAGCGGCTACGCGTACGTAGCCCCTCCCCCCCCGTTTGTGGTCCCTGTGTCCCCGTGCCGATGTCGTCCAATCAGAAGCCAGCTATCATATGCCGTCCAATCGGAAAGGCGACCGGTCCCTATATGTTCGGTGTGTGTTCATTGCGCAGGAGAGGGTTAGAAGGAGATTGGTTGTTTTGGAAAGAGAGAGAGAAAGTAGTTATTGAGTAATACTGGTTGTTATACGTTTGTTCTGTTCGTTGATTGTGCTCGTTAGTAGTTCGTCCGTGGTTGTTTGTTGGTCTTAGTATTTGTTCTTTGAAAGCTGTACTCAGATTGAACAACAGAGATGCTTTATAGACGGTGAGAGATTGAGCAACAGATGCTTTATAGACAGAGAGATTGAGAAACAGATGCTTTATAGAGATTGAGAAACAGATGCTTTATTGATGACAAAAAAAGAAAACTAACACCTTAACCCTAACAATAGCCACTGGAATTGTACTGTTATTCTAATGTGTGTATAGACTTCCACTATTAAGAACTTGATTTGCACAATATTAATTTATTTGTGTAATACCTATGACTAAATCCCCAAACATGTGTTATACTAACTTACAATAACTGTGTGTTTGTGTGTTTTTTGTTAAACAAATTAACGTGTTCAATGCGAAAATAAATATTATATTATATTATATAAATATTATTATATATTATCCACAATCTGTGTAAGACAGCGGCCAAACTCTTGGAGTATCATCCTCTGGGCCAGGGCATGGCTATAGCCCTCCCTTTCTGCCTGTACAGCCTGGGCTAGCAGGCTGTCACAGGTGTCCTCCACCACAGCCAAAGTCAGAGCACCTAAACAAAAGCACATTAACAACCACAAAGATATTGAAGACAATTAGTTTTCTTTGTACATCTATGAGAATAAACAAAGGAGCCCAAGCCAATAGTAATCTAATGTAGATTACTATTGGCTTCTGTTTCATAGAAGAGATTAACCACCATCTCCATTAGGTAGTCAATACTGCCAGAACAAGACCAGCCCCTGCCCCAAGTGGAGTGCCCTGCCAGGTCTACAGGATATAAGTGGAGTGCCCTGCCAGGTCTACATATTGTGTAGACCAGGGGTCGGGATCGACCGGTCGATCGCGATCGACGTAGTGGGCACCCCTGGTGTAGACACTACACAATATGCCCCAACATGAACACCCTTAGGTGTTCATGTTGTAGGTTTAGCTGGTTCACAACTTGACATATAGGGCCTGATTTACTAAGATCCCAAATAAAGAGACAAAATTGCGTGTCCATTGCAACATACTGCGCATTTGGTTGATGTACTGTATGTTTTGCGGGTGATCAACTAAGGATAATTGCGTTAATGACAACAGGTGCAAACAGCAGTATTGCGTGTACAGGTTTTTTGTGTGTTTTAGTGGTTTCCACCATGGAGAGTTTGGACGGAAAGCAGAAAAGGACAGCAAACGCAAAATGCGCAAGCGCTATGTCTGAATTATTTGTACTTCCGTCATTCCAAAAATGTTAACACAAAAACCCTTTCTCTACGTATTCTTTCATTGTGCCTATGTCTCCTCCTTGCCACAATAACAGCAGCCATCTGTGCGCAACGCTGGGCTGAATAACCCCTTCCTTTCAAACGTGTTAAATACAGACACAGTCACAAGCTCCGCAATTACTTTGAGGCTTGGTAAATCGCATTGCTTGGCTGAATTAACCTATTTGCATTTTCTCCTCCCAGTATTTGGCACGCTAGGGCAGAAACGCCCCATATTGTATATTCATTAGGGCAAACGTACTAAATGGACATTGCGTGTCGTCTTGCGCATTTGAAAGATGCAATCCTCAGTGCGCACCGTTAGTAGTTAGTAAATCAGGCCCATAGTTTTGTTGGGTTGAGTCCGAGACCCTATATTGTATCAGAAAAGCAAGCTCCCTGAACTTGCATCTGTTATAAAACAATCCAAATCCTGTCAAACTGTACTCTACTCCTTTTAACAAACAGTGTTGTGCTAAAGAAGACCACAACTCACGTTTCCATATCTTCTTATTGGAGCTGATATTTGTGCTGGAAACCCTGGTCGTCATCTCTGAGTTATCCCCAAAGTTTTGACAGCCCACACACTTACAGGTAGGTGAGCACATCACCTTGGCCTACATAGAGACACAATGGGAGACAGTGACACAACATTTTAAAAGTTAGGTTCTGTCATAACCAGTAGTGAAGGGTAATTGTAGCATTTTTCTACAGGAACAAATACAAAAATTCAGTTTTTCAGCATCAGTACGCATCAACTTTGCTGCAATAGTATCCCACTATAGTAAAACCTGTACTTCCCAAAGAGGACGTTTTATATTCACATAGCACCTTTCAAGTGACGAATGGTTTCACACAATAAGAACACCATACAAACAATGGGTTAAATGAATACAAAACAAGAAAATCTCTTTTATATAACAAATCAAACAGAATCAAATGGAATATAAAATATTTAAACTCAATGATCACTGATGAGAGGGTCTGCATTATTTATTTTATTGAAATAGAGAAGAGGCAAGGCCTGTTACTTGTACATTTCCTATCACATAAGAGCAAGACCTAAGACTGGAATGAATGCGTGTGCTGTGTTGCGTGCGTGTGTGTGTGTCTTTACCTTATAGCACTCACAGTAGTTCTTCAGGCATCTGGACTGTTTGCAGTTGCACCCCATATTGTGGTGCCCTTTGACCTATAAGTTGTACAGTTGGGTAAGATTGACCACTGATCAATCAAATCAATCTAATAGTCTAATAGCTCCAATTCCCATTGTCTGCATGGTGCAGATTGGCACCTGCCTCTGTATGAGCCAATTTAGATTTTAGACCGCTCCCGGCTCATTGCTGACCAATCAGGGCATCTTTTCCGTGATTGGCTCAAAGAATCAATCTTGCCTGTCAATCACAGGTGTGTGAAATGCAACACTTCAATGGTGGAGAAACGTAGGGAAGGAGGGAGCAGAGAGGTGAGGTGATGGTTTTTTTTGTTGTTTCGTTTCAAAATCCATGGGAGTTTCAGAAGCTCTCTTCCGCACTTTTCTGCTCTCTTTGCAACTCTTGAATGTTACCTACAGGAACTACTTATTGATTACATCTAATGGTGCTGCTGATACAGCTGGATTATGACATGAATTGGACATAAACACATGTCAGCTCTTTTGTCAGTTCTTCCCAATTTTGGTTTTATACTATGCTAAGAACAACTTATCTAACGATACAAGTCTTCTACAAACCAAGATTGCTTTATGCTGCTCTATGTAATGCTCAACATTATTGCAGCAGTTGAGACAATTGCAGTTGCTGCACACCTCTCCGTTGGCAAAGCAGTCACAGTAGCTAGTAGAAATAGGACAACACAAACCCAGATGGTTAACATTTAGCTTAGCATAATGGTGAAGCCTGAGTGTGTGTGTGAGTTACCGGTATGTGTAAGTAAATGAGCATACTCTGTTTAAGCTCTTGCTATGCTGTATAAAGTAATATAAAATGACGTGATGAACTCACCGTTTCAGGCATTGTGACTTGGTACAGTTGCAGGGCTTGTTGGACTTTGAATCACGCATGGTCCAATTCATCCTACGGGGTACAATTTTATATGGATTAGTTTTGACAAATGATGAAAATGTCCAGCCTCAAGAAAAAAATCAACAACCTATAACATTTTCAATGTAATCCAGTGCTGCTAATTGGATCACATTTGAGAATACCAAAGAAGCATGTACAGCAATTTGATGACACAATTATCCATAGGCATTAGGGTGAAATTGCATTTGTTAATTGTTTTGTTTTGTTACTTTTGTTTTTTTATTTAGCAACACATTAAGAACAACACACAAAAAGCAAACAAGAAGTACAAACAACAAATATAAAAAAACAAAAAAAACATGGAATGATCAGTAAGTTAAAAAATAAATAACAGTGCAAACAATTATGACATCCGTCTCATTGGCTAAATAAACACTTCTCCCACCGTTTGTCTGCTAACTCCTTTTGGAGACGTATGGTCATCTGTTCTAGAAGATGCAATTGCTTGACAATACTGATAAGAGGCCAGCCGTGGGACCATTCTTCTGAAGCCAGGTTTTTGTAATGGCCTTTTTACTTGCCGCCAGCAAGACCTTTAAGAGGTAGGTATCACCTGTACTTAGCCCATCAGGGGTAAGTCCAAGATAAAGGGATGTGAATGATATACTGACACTAAAACCCAGGTGTGACCCAGCCCCCGAGTCCAACGAGTCTGACTCGGGGCAGGTGAGGCTGCTTAAACCAGCCACCCAAATAGTTTCAGAGGGATTTCTACTGGAAGTGATAAAAAAAAGATATAACCTGGGAAGAATGTTCATTGTTAATTGTATTGTTGCATGTTCTGTCTTTATATCTCAAACTATTCCTCTCCTCGGATCATTACCCCAAAACCGTTTTCCACATACCTACCATCTACGTGATGAGGTTAGGGCATGTCATCATGTTAGGAGGGATAGTATTATTATTTGCTTTGGATTATACCGTCTTACAGTGCACCAGAGGCTTCTGAGTTGCGTTCCCCCGGGTTGATTCTGGTCACGGAATCCAGAGGACAAACTGCCTGCTGCTTCTACAGGAAGTGGACAGTTAAACCTATATGCAGTTAAATCTGTATGTCATGATGTAAACAGATGATCCGATTCATTGATATATGGAGATACATGTATTGGTATGGGATGGAGTGGCTGACAGGTGGGTCCTTGGGGCAGTAGAGGGCCAACGCACATCATGGTCCTCTTAAGTTAGAAGTCAGAGTACACTCACCTCTGGCAACACACAAAAAGCAATGATTACTCTAGAGACTAATAACATGGACATATAAACTCATGAGTGCCACTAATATTATTACATGATTATGATTAGGGCTATAGGGCTTTGCTCTTACTGCACCTTTAACATGACCCTGACCATGGAGTTTTTGTGTAGTGACAGGGGCCAGATTGTGTGCTGGCATTACACTGAATGGTGGGTCCATGGTACGCAGGTTGGGGGCTGGAGGGCAGTGGTTCACAAACATAATCTGTCCACCCGTATCCATGTGTACCTGCAGATAAGGTAGTACAATACATATACACAGGTAGCAAATGAATACCTGCCAACGGTGTTGCCAAGGGCTGGCAGCAGCTTTACAGAGGCCAGTAAATATTCCTAAGATTATAACCAAATAAATATATTCATGCATAAATTCTACTAGGATTGTGTATATCAGATATAGCCAAAATACCCTCACACTTCACTACACATCCTCATTGTTGAGATGTATATAAGTATGTTTTGGCCATACATTCTATGGAGGACCATTTCATTTTTAGTCTTTACATTGTCAGGCATTCTGTTACAGCATTGACAGCTGAAAATACCAACAAATTATTCCCAGTAAAAATGTCTTGTCTGAAAAATGTAATGTATGTATCCAATTTGGAAAATGGAAAGTAACGATAGTTGTACATCTCAGGGAACATTTTCAGAACATTTTCTAGAATAATTAGGAAAAGAGAGGCGACTTTCTGATATGTCTCTGGCCTCCGGGGCATATTTGCCCCAATGTGATGTGTGATGTGAAGTGATTCCCAATCAAAGACATTTTGCATTTTTTGTAGATTGTTTTTCAAAAAACTTTGCTCACTATTGTGACACACATTGAGGAAAGTAACAACCTTTGTCATATTACTGTGTGAGTTAGTTGGTTCTTCCTGACATTGCTGAACACTCTGAGATGCTGAGGGAGCAATACTGGCCACAGCATTATATAATTCACCCTGAAAAAATATGCAGACACACAGTTGTTATACTCATACTTTACACACCATATTAGTAATTAGTTCACAATGTGATGGGTAGTTGTGGTACTCATTCTTTCCCTTTGTACAGTAGTCTAGTAAGTGAAGTTAATTGCATTGCATGACTTTAATGTACAGCAAACTGATGGTGTAAACTTACAGGCATCATGCCATCGTGCATGGTTCCCACTGCAACCCATGGGAGTGACATTGAGCTGTGGGGATCGTTTTCTGGAAGACCTGAAACTGGGCTAGATAGTGGGACGGAAAAACAGGTCTAGATTATAGTAGTATTATAGTAGTATTTTCTCATATAAACTATAAAATAACTTTATCCAATTTAATTGTAAATTAACCTATCAAATGCATCATACAATTCAGACGTTGTATATAAAATGTTGAATCCACTTTATTGGAAAACAATGGTTAAGGAGATGATAAAACGCAGGTTGACATTTTCAGGATTGCCTGTTTAAATGGTGTCCAGGGGCCTGTTACAGGAAGCCAGATATGTTACATCACAATCACAGTAATTCTGATGTTTTGAACAGAAACGGGTTCATAGCAGGTTATGTTTGAGTTTAGCCACATGTGCAGCCATGACCTCTACCATACATCTGGATGGTTAACATAATCATAACAAACAAGTTTATATTTGTTTGCAATTTTGAAACAAAGCATTTGCTTGTTGAAATGATTGTTCCCCTACACATTTTTGTTTTAGATTTTCGATCAACTGTTCGATCAACTGCTCTGTTAGTTGTTATGTGTGTCATTGTGTCCAGTATCATAATATTGCACCACACCATTTTTAAAGCAATTGATGCAACTGTTATATTTAAATATAACCGATCACATGAGTACTAAAATTGAGTGCAAAAGATGTGAAAATATTCAACAGAATATATATATTCATAACATCAGAAAGGACATTTAATGATGTATGACCTGAAGCTCAGACAGTGAGGACGCACTACTTCAGAGGGTTCATGCTGCTGATGAGGGTGAGGAAGATCCCCAGGCAGAACACCATCAGGCGGTTGCGCTGTCCACACATCGGTCCCTGTCAACCTTCCAAGGTGATCATGCTTGTAGTTCTCCCATGTGCCTATTGATATTGGTCGGAAATCACTGCACATTTCTTCTGAGTCCTGGGAATGCCCTGGCTCCATGGTGGTGAAGCTCCTTCTATTAGCCTCAGAGACTGTTGCACTCTAATCACATTAAAGACAAAAAAGTATTGGTTCAAAGCATGAATTCAAATTGAACCCTTTAGCGCAACATTAATGAAGCAATTCTCATTGCAGATTCTATTTCTGCTTAAATAAATCCCAGCCCAGGTCATCATATCACTTTCCATACAAACTATGAAGCAAACTGTGTAATGTAGCTCCCTCTCACAAGATAACCTCTCACAAAACTATTAATAAGCACCATTTCCAAATATCAGCCATTTTGGAATATAATTGTATAATTCAAATGGAAAACAATATATTTAGTAACAGTAAAAGTTAACTAAAATAGTTATTGGTCTATACTAGAGAACCACAGTAGTTGATTTTAAAACTAATAAAAAACTGAACTGAATTATATAGCATTTTAACATACATTGTATAGGTTAAACATGTTGATAGCAAAAGTTATTTTATAGAGGGAAGTTAGGTACATCATCATGTACAAATCACCAGCTACACACACCCACATATAACAATATATAATATAATATAATATTACAAGTCACGTGACCCTCTTTGCTAGCTAACACGTTAGCTCATGTCAATACAGAGTAGCCTAGTGGAGAAACGGTCCGTTAAATAAATACCACATCAAATAGTTAAGTATTAAAGTACAGTACTAAAGTACAGTACTTTATTTGCCTGGTTAGGACAATTTCCAAACTAAAAAGTATTACCGTTGAATAACTGAACGTTAACTAAATGTGTAAATGACCTCGCGTAACGGTCAGGTCGAGACGCGGTTGGGAGGGACGTGTGAGTACACTACCGTACAGCGATACTATTCGTTTGCGCATGCGCCAGCGTCATCTAAACCAGTGTTAAATGTCTAATGTAGAACATCTAAACCAGTGTTAATTACTGGAGCAAGCAGGGTCTGGGACAAGAATGTGGAATATAAATAGTAATGGAGCAATACGTAGTATCCTTCGACGTCCAGTATGGAGGACCAAAAGGGACATAGTTAAAAATAAATACATTAATGAAGAAACGTGTCAACTATGTTAATAAATTGGCAAATAACGGAGTTATTATCACAAGTAAATAAAATACGGCATAACATCATCAATGTGTATAGAACAACCAGGCAATTTAAACCCAATAAAAACCTAAACCTTTACTGCTAAATAATATGACCTAACTTTCCTTCTAAATATTTGTTTTATTGAGTAAATTGTAGTACCATGTGTTTGCTACCCTCTGCTAACCAGTTATATATTAAATATAAGCTATGAACAGGTGGGCTGCAGGTTTCCTTAATGATGAGAATTCAGCTTGGGTTATGCAAGGTTAAAGGTAAAAACAGTATGGTCATTCCAGTAAGTATATTGTAGAGTGTGTGTGTTTGGAGGCTGGTTTAAGCAGCCTCACCTGGCCAGAGTCAGACTGATTGGACTCTGGGGCTGGGTGAGGCTGCACACCTGTGGTGCATTTAGCAATCAAGCCCACAGGTTAAATCACCACACACTCAGGACAGAGCCCTGACATGTCAGCCTTTACCACCTGCTCTGCAAATAATTCATTGTGCACCTTGTTCATCCTTACAATAAACCGGTTTCAACATCACCCTGTGTCCTGTCCTGCTAGAGAAGCCCTGAATGAGCCACTTTTATTGGTTGGTAGCGAAGGACATTGCTACATATATGTAAACAAAGAAACTGCAAGTCTACCACAGGCTTCTTGTTCAAACACACACACACACTCACACACACACACACACAGAGTGGTACACCAAGAATGTAAAGAACGTTTAGCAGATGTGGCCATTTTGGCATAAAAAAAGCCAGTCAGTTTTTTGTTAGCAGCATAGCCAACAATCACACTTTCTTTATTTGCATACAATTACCAGAACATCACTCTTATTTAACAACCAGGGGACATTTGTCTTGGCTCAAGCACTTTTTCCTCCATTCCTTGCTGTTGACTTATATCATGTAGAAAGCCTGCAGCCCCCCTCAGCAGCAGTGACAGAGGACTAGCACACACTTGGCTGCCTGGCCAGTCACCGGGTAGATTTGCCTCATCTCAGAGGGTGAGAAACACACATTGACGTTGTTTGTTAAGATGTACACATGGCAGCAGTAACAGTGTGGATAAGCATTTCTGTTAATGACAATCACATACATTTCATTATCTGTGTATTGTGGACCTGGAACAACCAGGATCACCCTGTCCTCTGCATGTTATACAAAACAGGGCATAGAGAAAACAAACAAAGTAAAACGAGTAGTCAAAGTGCATATACCTCACGTGTGTCTCACATGGGCTGCTTTGCATTCTGTGTTTTAGAGGGACAGGGTAGAGAGGAAGATAACCATACAGGAATACATGTGCTTATGGTTAATGGGAGGGATAGAAGGGTCAGTGGTGGATGTGGCGTGATTATACATATTCTGTTACACAAGTACTAGTAGGCTACATGGTACACAACGACCTATAATCAATGTGTATAGCACAGCCAGACAATTTAAACCTGAACACAAACCTAAACTTTCACAGTAAGAAAGTAATATGAACTAACTTTCTTTTTGTATGTTTGTCTTGTTGAGTAAATATATATTGGCACGTTATCATGGGGAATACTGGTGTGTTTACTGTGTTTGTTGTGTAATTAGAAATTACATAATAATTGTAAACACAAATAGAAATGACACAACAATCGTAAACACAACAGTATTCTCCAACTGCTGGATTTTCCACATGGATTTAATTCTGCTTTATACAGGCCATGATTTCAACACACGCACTGCAAATGATTTGTCTCCATCTAGTGGACATCTAGAGCACTGAGAACTAAGAATTAAAAAGTTTAGCTTAGAAACAACATCAATAAGAACAAACAACATCAATAAGACAAGCATACAAAATAAATAGCAGGGTTAGAAGTCAGTCATTATATCATGTTTCATATAAAGAAATTATGTCAATTGCATTCCAAACTGAAAAGCCAATGCGTAACCATTTATTCAAGCATCCAATCAAGTAGGCCCTATCTATATGTTAATCCATGCATCCGTCCTCCCATTCACACACACATCAATCTATACATTCTTTGTCTTTTTTTAATTGCTGAAATCCATTAGTTCAGAAGCAGCAAGAGGCCTTAATATAAAGTCTAGTAATCCAAATCTTCTATAGAGAAAAATATATTTTGATATTCTTATCTATGTATCATAATGTATTTTCCATGTATCTAATTTACCTCAATGCAATTTGGAATGTAAACCATGCTTTGGTTTGGTTTCATCTTCAGTATTGTCCAGGCAGTCCTTCAGGTCTGTAACAGTTGGGATCTTCTCCGATGCGTCCCCATCGGTCAGCTGCTGAGTCCAAATGTCCCTACTCACTGTCTCCCTGTATATTCTCTCTGACATCACTAGAAAACAATTAAACAGACATTCAAGGCACCATCACCAGAAACACCATCATACAACACCAACATACAAATGCATAACGTAGAACAGACATTGTGCTCTCACATCATAGCATTATGTTATAAACATAGATATATTATTATTATTATTATTATTATTAATAATACCTCATGAATATAATTTGATATCAGTCAGTATTTCTAAATGTCAGGTATAGTTGATTGATTGTTACTTGATGACTTCAGCTGCCCATCTGCCTCTGGGCAGGAACAATGATTAATTTAGTCATTAGTCATTCTCATCATTTTGTAATTATTGTAGCTAATCCACCAGTAATACACTTATTACTACATATTAAGGCCTGTAGCCTTTATCTAGTGATTCAACTGTTTTCCAAGATTGTGAACTGATGGTAATTTCATTTTAGTGGTAATTATGACCTAAATAAAATAAAAACAATATATTTGTTGTGTTCCACTAGATGGTGATAAACATTAGGCCTATTTGCAGTAAATCTATATTTACTCCACAAAACAAACACAAATGTATTGTAGAAGAGAAGAAGGTCCCACTTTTAGATTTAAATCATCTGGCTGTGCCAAACGCAGTGAGGACCTTATAGATACAGGCCCACAGGTTAAACCGGCCATCACCACACACTCTGGACAGAGTGCTACATGTCAGCAAGCGACCACCTGCTCTGGCAACCAAACCATTTGTTCATCCTTACAATAAACCGGTTTTCAACATCCACCTGTGTCCTGTCCTTTGGAGGAGCCCTGGAAAAGCCACTGTCAGTAGCGGGTAGCAGGGAGATCTGCTACATTGGCACCTGACCAGGGACCTCTTCGACCCAGGAAGTGTATCCAAGGGTGTGCATCAGGGATCAGTCCTGGGACTCCTATTTATTTTCTATATCAATAGTCTCGATCAAAATGTTTCCAATGTAAATTCACTTTTATGCAGATGATACTGTGATATACTGCTCAGCGTATACACCAAACCAGGCTCTTTATCAGTTACAACTAGCAACTAATAAGAATACTAATACTGTACAACATACCTTGTGTAATTTAAAACGTGTTTTGAATGCTGACAAAACACTCATGATGTTTTCAAAAGCAAAATCTAAGCCATTGAACCTTCCATCTATTACCACTTTTTAAATTTGATTTGTGACTGTGATCCTTATTCAACGGGTAAACAGTTACTGAAATTATCCTGGGTCTGTCTTCTTGTCTGATCAGATAGATACACAGGCCTCATATCAGATACATATATGTGTATTTTGGCTGTACAATTGAATGGCTTCTTTCCTAATGTCTTGAACTTATACCAAACATATTACAAATCTATTACATTTACTGCCGATGGTCTTTTGCAGACACCACCGCCCAGGAATGGGTGAGATATTTGGTAAACCAGGATTCATCCTCTCACTTCCACCCTAAACAATGAATCTGGAGCAGACAGCAGCTCATTATCTTGTTGTGTTACGGTGAACACTACCAGAAAACATCTACTCTAGTTCTACTGTAAATCTTTAGTGCTAATAAAAAGGAACAATCACTAAATGTATCTGTGAGTGGTAATGAGATTTTATATAATATATATATATATATACTGTATACTATTTTAAGCAAATATTGTAAATATATGTTCTGCCTAAAGCAAAATATAGGCTATAGACCCAATATCCTCCTAGTGCAATATCCACTCAAACAAACCAACATCCATGGATACAGAATTCCCATAAGACCTCTTTGCTTCTACGCCTGCATTTATCTTGTCTATCTTTAGCAACTCTCGTCGTCCCCATAGCAACCTTGCAATAGATGATGAATTATTGACCAATTAATGCTAACTGCTGAATAACTGACCTGCTCCTAAGACTATTAGCATACTGTTATTTCTTTTTACCGTACCAAGACACATTCATGGCTGTAACAAAAGGTTGAGGAAAGAGACAAATGAAAAACAAATACATTATACACACTGTAACTAGTTAGGAGTTTGACTTCCATGTCTCTACGTGGGAGTGATTAAACTGAATAATATCTAGAGTATTATAATGTTCTGAGCTTGGTTCAAAGCACAACAGCTTTCTTTTATGAGTCTTTGGTGAAGGCAATTTACTTTCTCAGTTGTGGTGATGATGAAACCTGAGAAAGCAATCTTAAATTCTCTGAAGGGGGGAATTTATCAAATAAAATATGGATTAGGGAGATGCCTAGTCATTTGGTTACAAAGATGGCTCATTTTATACTTTTTACTCCTACATTTTCTCTACAATAGAGGCAATCTTTGTTAATCTTCCTCATTAACATAATTCCTCATTATTCATATTATATATAAATAGATAAATAGTATATTATTCATTATTTTTTTTTTGCTAGGCCTTGGACAAGCAAACTTAGTGACCATGAAGCCTTGTCTTTCAAATCAGAAAGACGGTTTGATTAGGAAGTTGAAAATAACGCTTTACTTGGGTGTGGTCTTTTATTTTTTCTTGATGTAGGTAGGTAGGTTGGTAGTAGGTACATAGGTAGAGAGGTTGATAGTAGGTACATAGGTAGGGAGGTAGGTAGGTACATAGGTAGGGAGGTAGGTAGGTACATAGGTAGGGAGGTAGGTAGGGAGGTAGGTGGGTACATAGGTAGGGAGGTAGGTAGGTACATAGGTAGGGAGGTAGGTAGTAGGTACATAGGTAGGTAGGGAGGTTGATAGTAGGTACATAGGTAGGGAGGTAGGTACATAGGTAGGGAGGTAGGTAGTAGGTACGTAGGTAGGGAGGTAGGTAGTAGGTACATAGGTAGGGAGGTAGGTAGTAGGTACATAGGTAGGTAGGTTGGTAGTAGATAATAATAATAATAATAATACATTTGATTTGTATAGCGCTTTTCTT
>OMKN01066789.1:0-12090 GCA_900302345.1 Melanonus zugmayeri
TGTAGTCGGGAGGAGAGACGCTTCAGAGCGGAGCACTCTCTCGCGCGGCGGGCGGCGCGCCGTGCGGAAGCTAACGGGGAAGAGATGTGGAGCAAGGGAGGAAGTCCACCCCGAAACCACTGCTCTTATTGTGCGCCTGGCAGGCCTGGATCAGGGGGAGATGAGAGAGACAGGCTGAGATCACTGGCCTCTTAATCTCCCCCTGCGTGCTGGAAGTGGTCTAATCTCACCACTGCCGGATTAATAAAGAGCACACATATTGGCACACGCGCACACACACACACACACACACAGGCCCGCGCAACCCATACATGCACTGACAAAGAGTCACGGTGGGACATCCAGGTTCTGCCGTCTTATTTGGAAGGGTCACTGCTCAAGCTAATGGACTGTTAGAGAAACCTGCGAGGTGGCTAAGTGAGGGAGGCCTGTTATCTCCACGGCTCTCCCTGCAGAAACCCTGCACTGTAGATGACACCATTTGCAGACAAAAAAGGTGACCAAAGAAACAAAAGCTTTTATTTCTCTGCAAAAGAAGTCAGGTTGTGAGGGTCTCTTCCCTGGAACACTGACATTCTCAGCATTATACAACTGAGTAATAAAGTATATATTATATACTGTACATATATACATAGTTAGCACAATTACAACCACATAATTACGCAGTGAAAAATAATTGGAGCCTATAATTATCCAATGCATTGTGTACTTGCCAATACTTTCTTCCTTCTTTTGACAGATAATTGCAACAGTCCTCTGGTGTCCATGTTACCCCAAGCCTCCTTCCAGAGCTCTTCACAGTCCTCAATTAGAAATGCACCTTACAACGCCAAGCTCAACAGAAGAGAAGGTAAGTCCACTACAGCAGTCACCTTATCTGTGAAATAAACTCTTTAGAGTCTTTAGAGTCCTCACATGCTGCAGTAGCTAAGTTACTTATGTATTGTGTATTTATTCATGTATTTTGTTTGCAACAACGGAAAAAACGTAACCGATATAGTTCCATTTCATTTAATTCATTTGATTCTGCCGATTAAAATGTAGCATTGTAAAAAGATCACTGTGATGTTTTTTCCAGATTATGTGTTTAAAGATAGGAAATTAAATCGTAATATATATATATACTGGGGAAAAACTTCAATGAAAAAGAATACAGCAGAAGTCAAATAAAACCACAAAAACCAACAAAGAAATGACAACGCTATGAAAATGTATTTTTTGGGAGGGGGGGCAAAAAACAATTTCCATGGCACTTGAATCGTGAAGTGCTCATCAAATGAACAAACAAACAGGCAAATAAACGGAAATATCCTCGGGACATATAGATCTGGTGCATAATCTGAAACGGCAAAGTAACGATCTCCCTTTAATGTGTGGGTACAGACGCGGGAATACCAGACGGCAGTGACCTCGGGCTATTTTTAGCCTGGTGCGTTTTGCTGTGCGCTGCTGTAACAAACAGTATAACCCTTCGCCCTCGGTCCACCAGCGCCGCTTCCTCCATGACGGAGACATCTCCCATGGCGTCGGGCCCCAGTGCGCGGCCATGGTGTGATAAACACCTCCTCTAGGGGACACCTCTTTCGTCAGAGAGGCTTTGCCTGGTGATCCGTATGCAAAAAAGGTTTGGAGAAGTGATACATCATCAACGGTGGAAAATTCACTAAATGGGTGCATATGGGTCCCTGTTTCATTCCCATACATGGAAATATGCTGCTGCCATCATTTAAATGATGAAGGTGCACACACCGGCATGTGTGTTTAATTTTCATTAGATACACAGAAATCCAATTACTCCAAGAAATTCAAATTCCAAATAGCAATGTTCACACATACAGTATAATGTAACTTTCATATTCATATTCAAACGTTATGTTATCTGCCAATATTAAAATAAAAATGAAAGGGCTATTCCACAATACATTTCCATGCCATCTATAACATAACCCTGACACAATGTAAGGTCAATGATCCGGTAACACTTTACAATAAGGGTACATTAATTAACCATTAATTAACATTAGTTAATGCAATAATATGCATTATTATATAGCATTAGCATAGGGGTTAGGGTTAGGGGTAGTGGGTAGGGCTGGGAACGTTTGGGACTTTATACAGTCTATTTATGCTATTTAAAACAGTGAACAAAGTGTTTTATTGCTTTAAAAACTAGAATGCACGCAGCTTGAAAATGTGAAACATGAACAACCAATCAAAGTCTCAAATAAATAATTATAATTCTTCAAACAGCAAATGATATGCTTTAGGGAAAATGACAGCTATAATAAATAATATCAATAATAATAATAATAGTAACATGAAAATAACATTTAATTTAAACATCATCAGTCTATTAGTCATTTCAATTGGCCTAACGTGTTTTTTAATTAGCCAATTAATAATAAGAAATGATATGCTGGGATTCCACTTTTCTCTTTGCCCTGTTGCCAGTCCGCTCCTCTCCATCTGCAGTCACATTAGGTTACAACTCACGGATTCAATCATTAACCCACTGTTATATTAGTTATAATAGAATAACAACACGCATACCTGTAGGGTCGTCTAAGGTCCTTTTACATTGAACGTGATTGTTTGCTGTGATTTTTTTCCCACGCCAAAAAAAGTATTAAAAATCATGGAGCTGAATGGGACTGTACACATACTCGATTTTTTATTTAAATCAGTTTAACCAATCACAATCAGGTATCTTTGTCATAGTCACCATGGTCACTGTACACGTAGGAAATGGCGGCGGTACTTAATAGCTTATTTACATTTGTCAACACACAATCCTCTTATTGCATCCATAGTGGTGAACTACATTCATAGACCTGTCATTATCACTATATGTATGTACATACTAGTATGTACATATAGTGATAATGATAGGTCTACATTCATAGACCTATCATTATCACTATATTTACATACATATAGTGATAATGATAGGTCTACATTCATAGACCTATCATTATCACTATATTTACATACATATAGTGATAATGATAGGTCTACATTCATAGACCTATCATTATCACTATATGTATGTACAGTGCTTCACTTTGTATGACGTCATACACCATAAGCTACCGTCAGCTTTTAATACAGTAAACGTGCATAAATAGACTACATACATTCATTATTTACACACATACTTGTGCACTATTTTATAAAGACTACAAACCATTATTAGATATAATATAATAATACATATATTAGCTATAATATAATAATATATATATTTGGGGGCTCGTTTCTGCTCTGCTTAGGCGCCGGCGGTTCTGAAGGTTTTGTGGCTTTGCTGAAGAAATGTTACTTTTCCTGCATTTTGTGATTTTCTTTGACTGAGTTACGCGAATGACCCGACTTTACTTTCGATTTGTGTGGCTACCCACAATTTTTTTCCTTTTCAAACAAGCAAATGAAAAATCAGATAGGCGAAACGTTAACTACGTGGGTGGGTTTATGTCAACAAATCATACAACACAACCACAAGTTTTATATAAAAGGTTTTATTTAATTATTTACACGTTCTAAAATTGTCCAGAGGTGCCGGAGCGCATGAGGCTCACAATCGGAGGTTCCTAAGCTGAGCTCCAGCACAAATGAAGCACTGTGTATTGATCATTAATCTTGATAGCAGTCGGCGCTACAAGCCGCTGCGGTGCGTGAATATAGGTTGTTTGAGAACATGATGGTGTGCAGTTGTATCGCAGCAGTTTCGTTTTGGATCCCAACTTTCTCCAAAAGAGTCAGAGCCTACTTTTAGTTATTGAACAGGGAAACGAATGTCTCCAGAACGCTCCAATTGCAGACCGAGACACACGTATGATAATCCCCCTCATCCGCAAACTGCCATTTGCTCCACTATGTTACACTTGGATTAAAAAGTGAAACTCCATTATATTTGAATCCTCTAAATACACAGGATATGCATAAGCTCGTCTTCACTGGGTTATATGAGGTTGAGGGTTGAATCCATCCGTCTTTTTCACCGGAGCGATTCTTATTGGAAAATGCTGCATATTCGTGTCATAACTGATAAGTTTAGCACAACCCACTACAACTAAGCCACGTTGAGGCATGTTGGTCTTGGCTTGTTCTTTCTGCAGTGTTCTCTTCTTGTGCCAGCGTTTGCCAGTCAGTAAGCGCTCGCCACTGATTGCTGTCACGTCGGTACTTCGCTCCTCTCGCAAAAGCCTCGGAGACTCCAGACTTTCGCTGCTGGCCTGAGGTTGTACCTCGTCCCGAGGCAGGTGTGCTGCTGCCGATTTCGGCAGGATGGTTCATTCTAAGATGTGATCTTAGATTTGCCGTATTTCCTCGCGGGCGGATACTTTTTTTTCTACAAATTGTCTCGTCCAAATTTGCCGGCTGCCCCTTGTTGTCTGGCTCAAAGCCAAAATGTGCCAAAAATAGCAAAGGTACTAGATTGGTGGCCATTGTTGAATCTCAACAGGCGAGCTGCCGTCAACTGCATGGGCATTACTACACAAGTGTGTTCACTGTAAGCACTTGCAATTAAAATCTAACTCCAAACATTTTTCTTTATGTCTGTGTACTGTGTGTGTATATATTCAATTGAACGTTATCACAAGTAGCTACTCAAGCCTAGAAGTAATGAATAATAATCAGACACACACAAAATAAATCCCCCGTATGTTTAATGGACTGTCCATCCCCCTCGAAGCTGTAGTGACGACCAAAGAAGTTTTGTTTCTCCAGAAGCCATTGAACAGGATGAGAGACAGTCAATGATGATAACTAACAATGATTTGTATTTCATATGCACCCTAACACACTACCCCTGAGCCTAACACTATTAAATAATGTATAAATTAATACCTTAGTTAACATGAACACCATTAGTAAGTGATTACTAGACCATTAGTTAACTGTTAATTAAGTTAGTTAATGCTTATTACTGCATTATCTATGTTAATGTTAATTACAATTGACATTCAACACTTGATCTCCACAAGAGATCGCACATGATGTAGCGATTTACAATAAATGCAGTCAGATAAGAAGCAGGTCAGGAATCTTACTAAGAATGCTTAGTTTAGACTGAGAACATTAGGGCTCCAACCCAGGTGATTTAGCCGGGAGTCGCACACCTTGTCCAATATCGACAATTGTGCCACCTCTGTAGATGTTAAAGATGCAGATGTTCAGCATGGGCGTTACTCCTCTTGAGTCCCCATGCGGGTGGTGTCGTGGAGCTGGAGTGGTGGATATGTTACGGTCCCACCTCCACATTCCCTTCCTGTCCCCGTCACCCCGCTTGCCACGCCCAACACCTCGGCTCGTGCGCAACGTGCGTTCCGCCGCACAGGTGTCTCTAATAATCAATCCACGCTGGCGGCTACAAGAACCCCGATCTCCTCGTCACTCGTCGACAGATCTTCTCTTCGTAGACTCTGGCAAGTGGAGATCCTGTTTGTTGACTCATGTCATGAGATTTACGTACCTGATGTTTACTCGTGTTTTTTCTCGCCAAGTTACTTACCTCGTGCTCTTTCACCCAACGCAGAATCCCACTTGGTGAAGGTCCGGTCCATCCCGATCCCGATCGCCTGTTCCAGTACCTTTTTTTGTTCCTTTGTTCATTAAAACGCCCAGTGAGGCTTTTTGTTCTGCAACCCAGCCGTGCGTGTGCTTCTTCACAAACCACCCCGTAACAGGATATCCCAGATGAGTGAACCAGTGGGGTTTGCCTGGCAGTGGAAGTGCATGAACACATGTATAACACAATAGAACCGCTAGCAGCAGTACTAGTACCGAGCCAATCTTGACAATATGTATCAGAGAAGGGAAACAAAATTGTCACAGATTTCTTTATTTCAATGTTCGCAAAGTGAACAGACCCCTTGATCAAACTGTGTATACAGGATGTTTTTTTCATTTCAACAAAATAACATTTTCCATCAAAATGGAAAATGTTATTTTGTTGTGAAAAATAGGCTCTACACTCTACATCTAGGCTGCTGCAAAGTATGATCACACTCAATTACACTCAAGTTATACTAATCTTCAAAGATGTGTTTTCACTGGCAAAGATATATCCTACCTTATAGGAAGTGTGAATGAAAACAGACAGGAAGGGGAAAAAGCTACATTACTGTGATGATGTGTTAAATTTAAAGCTAATAACATGATCTGATTTTACAATTAACTTCATATATATTTATACAACTTTATATAATGAACTGTGCAACATAAATCATGAAACAAATTATAACTAAAGCACCTTCATAGTGCTGCATCACTATATCTACGATTGGTGACATGGGCGGATGTATAGTGATGGGGTGGTTTAGAGTGAAGTTAACAAGTGTAGTTCAGCAGATAAGAGCGGTTTTTAAAAGGAGAAGAATTGAACCACTACTGCACCGCCTCCATTATGGGCTGTGGATAGTGCTGCGTATTCACTCATTAATAAAAACACTCCAACCACCTGTGCTTCCTGTCTTTATTCAGCCACTTATAGCCCAGTGCCACATGGATATCAGCTCTCTCCCTGCCGGCTTGCTTTGCCTGTGCTCTCTCTCTCTCTCTCTCTCTCGATTCAATTGTATTTGCTTTATTGACATGACAAAAACATGTTTGCATTGCCAAAGCATACAAAAGAATAAACTACAAAAGAATAAACTAAATAAAATGACAAAAATGAATAAATGAATGCATGAACACAAAACCATGTAATCAATATATGACCTTGTACCACGAAAACATGAACATTAAGTGTTGATTGGCAAACTGAAATTAGATTTTACTTTTCATTATGGCTAATGCAATTACCAATAATAACATGATATTTGAATTATGACATGACATGAACATTAGATGTGTATGTTAGATGACCTTGACTTTCCATTGTAATCTTGGCAGGACAATAGACGTAAACGCATGCATTTATATGCACACTAACATGCACACTTTTTGAATGACGTGAACACAGCTAATGAAAATGAAATGCAATTTGTATTTTCTGATGAACGATTGGCCTAATTATGCTTCCATACATTTCAACCATCACTAAGGGACATAATATTCATATTTCTATGCCATCTGCAGCTCATGCTTCCTCTGCTGCGAGATGCTCGCATTTAGCATATCAAATTATTTTGAAGCGCTTTTACAGTGAAACGTGGCTTTCTCTCTGGTGTACATACCTGGGAGCATGTTTTCACCAATGTTTGATTAAATGCCGCCCACCACACACACAACCTGCCTCTTCCACCACAATATTTACAGCATCCTCAACCTGCTATACTTCAACCAAACGTGACTTTTCAAACAATGAAGACTACTAGGGCAAAACTGTCAACACAAATGTTAAAAGAACAGTGTCAATATTGAAGTCTCAATTCAGTGTAGCTTTCGACATTATAGACTAGTGCTTGAACTAATACGAGGAAAAATATTACTTTGGGTAAAAAAAACATGTACAAATCCCTTCACATTGTGAGTCACGCCAAAATTGAGCTGTAGTTGTGTCGTAAAAAAGAGACAAAACAATGTGACCTATCACATAGAATAGCCATATTAGGTTGCCCAATCTCGCCCAATAGTTTATATTCAATTCTTGATTGGCTATCATATAGTTAACAACTTCCCATAGTCGCCTGTTCTGAAGCAGCCTCCATGTATTTGCAGGACAAGCTAAGCCGGGCTGCCCAATGTAGCAGCCAATTAGTAGCCGGCTATTTAACGTTATGGAGGCTACTGTGGTTTACTTTAGTTTATTTCTTGACAATGCTCCTTATGAAGAGGCAGTTCATTTGTTTGCAGGGTTAAGGTTACTGACTTAGTCTGTCAGCTCCAAATGACAAATGACAAAACATAGGCTCGACTTGCTGTTTAATATCAAAGTAATTCAATTCCTACGACACAGTTTATTTTGACGGACTAGTCTGTCAGTTCGAGCCGCAGGTAGTTTGCCCCGGCTTGAGAAAAATATGCATCGGGCATTCACTCAACCTAAAGCTGTGTGTGCTTTTTTATTGGAATTGAAATTGTTTCAGCCCTAAATAAAGTTTATTTATTTATTTTCTACCTTCATTTATCTACAATGTCCCCCCAGGAGCCGGCGGTTGGTCTCCTTTGGTCACGGATAGGGAGCCGTGGTTACAGCTGGACCTCAGGGATAGGAAGGAGGTGACCGCGGTGGCCACACAGGGGCGCTACGACAGCTCGGACTGGGTCAGCGGTTACATGCTGCTCTACAGCGACACGGGCCGGGCCTGGAAACAGTACCGCCAGGAGGACGGAGTCGGGGTGAGTCCTGCCTTTATATAATGATATCGTTAGGGATTGATGGAGCTCAGGTGAACCTTTCACAAATAAAACAGCCTTTTGTTGTTGTATGGTGTAATCTGTTGTCACTGACAGATAAATGCTCCTAATGATGTCCTCAGGCACTGGTCCTCATGGACATGTGTGGTTGTTTTTTTTCCCCATGTGTAACACTTACATCCGTTTCTTGTGTGTGCTGTTGAAGCACCTCTCAATGTCACACAGAGTCTGACATTTCTCAGCGTGGAATTTGTTAAGTGCAAGGCCGGCGGTTTCGACTGAAAATGCCTCTTTGCGTCTCTTCACTGTGATGTCGTGTAGTGTTTTTGCCTCCCTGTGCATAATTGAGTCCATGTCTAAAAACACAGCCTGTTTTTTCCCCCGCTGCCCGGTGTTGCATGTGCCATCAATTCTTGATGACCTATTGTGTACGCCCCAGTTATGTCAGACATTATTGTGGAATGGTTTAAATCGGTTAAAATTGGAATATGCTAATATAGGTGTTGTTATTTAGAAACGGTACAGGTTTTGAGAAATGGCGTAGTTACATTCTCAGACGATTTTTTGTTCTTCTGCTAAGCATTAATTATACATGTAGAGTAACAGTTGTGTAATGGTTTCCATTCATCCTTTATAGGAAATTAGTTGAAGAGAGAATGTGTGCTATCCAGTGATATCCAGTGGTGTGTGAAATGTTGAATTATTAATTTCTCCTCCACATATCTTTTAAATGTATTATTTACAGTACACCGAAAGCTAAGAATGGGGGGTCAAATCAAACATTCTGTCCACAGCAAAGTCCATTTGCTATACTTTCTGGAGCGCATAAGTTGAGAACCAGAGGGCGACATACTGAGTTCTTTTTTAATTGCATTACCTTTACATTTACATTATTTACATAACATTCAGAGCCAACTGAAGTCCTGGACAGGGCTGGAGGACAGTGTTAAACAGAACTGCAGAGACACAACATAATTATAATGAGACATTTTGAATAAATATACTCAGAGATGGATTTCAATGCCACCAAAACAAACACATACAAACCCTCCACCCATTAAACTTTTTGTATAATTTTGTATCAAACATTTTGCATCAAATATCAATCAGTCATCAGTGATTGATATTTTCATGACATGATAGATGAAATGACCCTAGGTGTTGGGTTTATGTGAAAGGATTATGTGAAAGCATTATGTTCACATAGTTTTCTGTGACTGATTACTATTATCTATTTCAAATTGTATGCGGCCACAACACATTAACTTGAGATGTTTTGGTGCCAAAATATAATGACATTTTAGTTCATAATATGGTTCAGGGAACATTTTTAATTAAACTATTGAAAGCTAATTTAAGGATGGTTTGTCAGTAGCACAAGATTACGATACAGTTGTTGTTGTGTCTGTCTATCTGTTGCAGACAGATAAATAGATAGTTAGTCTCTCTGTCTTCAAATGAACTATTTAAAAGCAGGTAAGAAGTCTACTCATTTGATGTTGTTATGAATGCAGACATATGCACACACATGCTTGCTGAACCTCAGACACTGCGCCGTGATACGTGCTGTCAGTTTGAGAGCGCGGCCCGTGGATTGAAGATCGTGTGGGATGAGTGGCAGCTAATTAGCCAGACACTTCTGATGAAATCCGCTCCAAAGGTGGATAACCGCAGCTTTAACCCGGGCCTTTGGGAGATGTTAATTGACGTCCGTCTGGCATTCTAACAAGTGAAGTTCAAAGGTAATGGCTCTCTGCCTGTACCTGGACTGAGGAGGCTAATGAGAGAACAGCAGCTGCTACGACGGCTAGATACTCTGAATGCTAACCCGCCGCTATAGCAGATACGCGCTTACTGTTATTTCACAACAGAAGGAGTAGAAAACCTGAATAGAAATTAGATAGAGGGGAGAAGTAGATAGACAATGCAGTCTTTGGTATGTGTGTGTGCACACCAATGGGTGGGTTGAAATGCATGTGACCATTAATTCCGCCCTCTTTTTAGTTCTATCTTTCTTTTTCCATTGTTTTCTTGTTTCCCTTCTTCTGAAGATTCTCCTTCCTGTTCTGCAATGACGCCCCTTCTGTAATCTGTGCAGTGGGAACATCAGTGTTTCTCCTTTCGCAAATCTCGACTCAGTCGGTCGTCTGCGAACCCATGGGCAACGCATGTGCAAAAGAGACACAATGGGGGATTGCAGGGAAATGTGTGGAACAACACCTTCATAAGCTGTTAATGGCCTAATTATGACGAAGAGAAAAGACCTGAAAAATACTGCAGCCTGTTGAAGGGTAGCTGGGAAGGTGATGAAATATGGACTTTGTTTGAGAAATAAAAGACTACCGTGAGCATGATTAAACCCCAATGCCAGTCATTGTTCTTCTTGAGAAAGAAGGTTATTTAAAAAAAGTATGTAATTGCCGGTGTGATTTGCTTTTCCTATAGGCTTTGAAGACGCCTAAAACAAAACAAAAATGTGGAAATGAATGAGTTAAAAATTAACCTTAACTGCTGATTTCTTTCCACTATAATGAATACATTTATCGGCCATGAAAACTCTCCAGAACAAACTGAGTAAAAGCCTCCTGCACATTTGGAGGGAGGGCAAGGGGAAACGACCAGGGAGGGGGTCTTTTGGCTGCTCGCTACGATCATTCATAAGTGTAAAAAGATTGTAATGCAGCGTGAGTTTGTCTAGCGTGTGGATTCCCCTCAGGCTGTAATAAAGATCCACATTTCTATGCTTGTTAACTCTCCAGGTAGACATAGTGAATACCTACGGGACCAGTAACGATGAATAAACGTTGTTTGCAGGAGCACTAATGAGAGAAACATTTGAGAGGTCCTCAACATTTTGGTTATCCTAACGGATGAATTATTGAGGAGGAAGACAGACATAGTCAGAATAGTAAAGACAGAGTCGCTTCAACAAATGTATTTTACTTTCTTTTCAACCTACCTAGGATTTTAGGCCACCGCAGGTCACAGCTAAACTGTGTCTCGGCCCAGCGTCTGCTATTTCACAGCGGTGTGTTTCTTGATTTAATTGGCCGGCGCATAAGTCAATACCGAATACACTGCACCACTGGTTTGTGTTTCCCCTCTTGTTTTGTGTTTTCCTCTCGTCACCCGGCGTAGCGCGCGACACGTGGCTTCGTACGCTCATACTCCAATTAATTTGCGGATGCACGTGCTTATTGTAGGTCGCAAACCAACACACGCAAGGTTTGCTCAAGGGAGCGGAAGAGCAAAAGAAGATCTTTAATGAACAGAGGGGGAAGGGGGGGAGAGGTTCTTGATAGGGGAATGGAAATAATGAAGTCACTGCAGGGTTAGGACTGTTTATCTGGACAATCATTAACCTCCGAGGGGGCGGTGTCCCATGGTTCACGTCAGCCCGGTAATTGGAGGAGATGTATTGTTGTGTTTTGTTTTGTTTTTTACTGAAGTCAGGGAAAATGGGAGTGACGTCGCAGCACAGGATGTCCTCCTCGCCGCGGCTTCGGCGAATGGGAAGGAAGAATCTGGAGGCATAATATCGCACAGCACTGGTAATGACCCAGAGAGCTGCTGAGCCTTCTGTCGCTCTGTGAGCTAATGAGATGATCCACCGACTAGACTGCGTAGCCCATTGCCGGTGGCCATTCCTCTCCGTGACATTTGGGGAGTTTGGAGTGTGTGTGTTCGCTCGGTATGTTAGGCCTCGTTCGTAGCCTGAAACATCACATTCACGGTTCACCGGGTTGTTGGATAACGGTGATACAGCTCGTGGCTGGTTTTTATTCCGAGTTT
>OMKN01066793.1:0-14210 GCA_900302345.1 Melanonus zugmayeri
GGCGCGGGAACCACGGAGCGGTTTGGGACGGCGACGGACCTGCTTTTTTTATTTACCTCCGGATCTTTTTTATTAAAACTGACTTTAGAAAACGACGCGTCTATTTTCCATGTGATTGTGCTTCTCTTGTTGCATTTACAAATGTATTTCAAAAACTAAACGTTTGAGCTTGGTTGGGACCGTGAGAGAACGGAGGCTGGTGGTTCCGACCCGATCCCACTAGAAGACATTAGCTTAAAAAAGAAAAAGGAAACTATAAAAACCAGCACACAACTCTACCAGGTGGTTCTGAACTGGAGTGTTTTTTTTTTTGGAAGTGGGTTCTGGATAGATGTAAAACGCGGCGAAACCGGAAGTGGCGCTGCCGGCGTTGCCGTGGTAACGAGGCAAAGTGGCGTGAAGGGCCCGGGTGGTTGGTTAGCATAGTTCTGTGTAGCTTATCTCCACTTTCACAACTGTTGGGATCTACCCTTAATAAACGTTGATCATCTTCTCCCTTTCAAAGTGTGTGGAATCGTTTCATTTCTGTGTGTGTGTGGGTGTGTGTGTACTGCACATAAGCTCATAGTGGTTTGGTGGTTTGCCACCAGCTCTTATTAATCTATCTCCTCCATCTCACTCATTGAAATGCTGTTGTGTTGTTTTTGTCAGGGAGTATTTCACTGTGGATATATACGTGGGGTATACGTATCCACACTGATACAAGGCTGTCAGCACCCTGTACAAAAACTGAATGGCTTTGTCGTCTGAGCCATTGGACTCAAGTCAATGTAGGCTACTTGCTAGAATTAAGCAGGCAGTAGCAAACTTATTCATCTCATTGATGTAGGATTAAGGATTATTAATGCAAACAAACATACAAAGATATTTTATTCAATCAACAAACTGATCCCTTGTCAAAAATAAAAACCGGCTCAGTGCCTAGGTTACAGAGATAAGAAGTTCCCAAAGCTCTCCAGGATCAACCCCAGTGTTGTTATAACCTGTTAATGGTCAATTTTGTAGGTAAATAATACAATCCTTGCCAACATGTAGGCCTACATGTTGGCAAGGATTGTATTCTCGCGTAATCTAGTAGGCTATAGGCTGCTGCTGGTTCATGTAGACCACCCGCCTGCTACCAGACTTCACTTTCACTTTGTCCGTGTGCTGAGGCTCTGGGCTTCCCGCGGAGATGAGGTGTGTGTGTGTGTGTGTGTGTGTGTGTCTCAGGGCTTCCCGCGGAGATGAGGTGAGTGTGTGTGTCTCAGGGCTTCCCGGGGATGTGAGGTGAGTGTGAGTGTGTGTGTGTGTGTCTCAGGGCTTCCCGGGGAGGTGAGGTGAGTGTGTGTTTGTCTCTTTACAAAGCTACACAATAGTTAGGCGATAGTTGGAATGATATGAAATTGTCGCGTTAGGCTACATTATGCGTATTGGGATTGGATAGGACATGTTTTGTTATAGGCTTGTAGATCATGGCGTTCTGCATAGGCCTATGCCTTCTTATTTGATATTAAATGAACTTTAATATCAAATATAAATGATATGTAGCCTAGGTCTAAATGAATGCTAGGTCTACGGATGTGATTATGCGTGGTTAATCTTTTGGAAGTTGGAAGTCAGTAGCCTTGTTGTTGATTGAATGGCCCTGCAGGTTTTTGTATGGGGCTGTAGCACAGTGCTCGTATGTTCGGTAACGCCATCTCTCTCACCGTTCATTTTAAGGGTAAGTCATGTTCTGTTAATGAGCAACCTTCTCAAATAACTTTAGAATAGTTTCATTTATCAGTTAAATCCATTTTACATTTAATTCAAAAATATAAAAAAGTGAAAAAATGTATAATAGGCCTAATAATAACAATTATTATTATTATTATTATTAATAATAATAATAATAATAATAATACACTCGCTTCATTTAGTACCTATATTTAGTACCTGTTCTTTCTCTCCATAAGCTGATACCCCTCGTGTTCCTCCCACCCTGTCCGTCCTCCGCCCGACGTGGGGCGCGACGGAGGGCGCCCCGCAGGTCTGCCTGGCGGCCAGCTTCTACCCGGACGTCTCGGCCGAGGTGATCGTGAGCGTGAATGCCGAGATCGAACAATCGAAAGCTGTTTCCCCCAAAGGCAAATCATACTTTTTTGCTGCATTTTCCCACGGACAAATCGAGGATTGTGAGATGAAAAGTAAGATGTCAACTAAGCCTTATTTCTCACAGACTGATAGACTCTCGTAGACTTCAATTGAATTGAATTGAATTGAATTGACTGTAGCATGGTTTGAAATAGGCCTACTTAAAATAGGCTACTTACATTTTTTTTTTTAAATACATACTTTTAAATAACATCGCTACATGGTTCTATTCTGCGTTAATGTGACGTCGTCTATGTCGAATTTTAATTTATGTTATTTCACTTATAGATAAGCCTGCTGAGGCAAAGCATACAACTGCCTACCCAACAACTAGGCCTACCCCAGGAGCCTACCCAACAACTAGGCCTACCCCAGGAGCCTACCCAACAACTAGGCCTACCCCAGGAGCCTACCCAACAACTAGGCCTACCCCAGTAGTCCTCAACGCACCAACAGGTCAGTCACCAGGAACACCAACATGCACTATTCTTGACGTGGTCAATCTAACTATTGATCTGCCATAAACAGGATAAAACGAGTGTGTGTGTGTGTGGTTCCTCACGGGTTATAACTCATTTAGAATGTGATTGTCAGTACTGTATGGTGTTATATTATTTATTCATCACAATACAATTCCTGCTATTCGTCGCATCCATCACAACTCCAGAAAATGGCCCAGAAACCTTTAACGAAGAACCCACCGGTTAATAGGCTCCTTGACTTCTCTATGAACGTATGAAACGTTCTTCTTCTTGCTTTACGTTGCTTGTCTTCATGTGCTGCAAATGTCCAACGTCAATCTTTTCTAGGGATGCAGTGAATCTTGATTTTTAGGGTTCGGCCGAATACCGAATCTAGTGCTTAAGATTCATCCAAAACCAAACTCTTTTCAGTGACACATAAATGCAGTAAACACCAAGAATAACCACTGATTAAATAATCACAGATAAATGTGTATTACAGTTATCTTTTGATTGAAACAGTTGGAGAGATTTGCTCTGAAATTAAATATCCTAGCATGGAAAAAGTGATGCCTACACCTTACAAAACCATCCATTGATAAGCCTCATAGTGACCCAGGTTCGATTCCCACCTACGGTCCTATGCTACATGTCATTCCCTCTCTCGTTCAACCCACTTTCCTGTCTCTCTCCACTTTCATGTGCATGAAGGCATAAAAAGCCAGAAAATATATTAACATTTTTTTAATCATCTGCACTCTCATAAAGGGAAAGTTGTAGCTTATAATACTTATAACTATTACTATACTATTTTACAGGACCTCTCATATTTAAGAGACATTGAATGATGACCTTCAGGCAGTATAACATGTAGTATAACATACAGTATAACATGTAGTATTTACTTCCCCAGACAATACCCGGCTCAACTCGTACCGTCTGCTGACAGACTGCCTGCGACTCATCTTGACCAAAACCCTGGCCCTCAACGTGCTGCTGGTCGTCCGTGGTTTGCTGGGCTAGAAGACCACCGCACAGCGCACATGGACACATAGATATAATACCTTAAGTGGTTATAATACCTTAGATTAAGGTCGGATAGGTGTATTGTTGTTGTGTAGTAGGCCTATAGTAAGTTCTAAATGGTTAGGTCTAAATGTGGATAGAAAAATGGATAGGGCTGTTTAGTTATACAGAACAAAATAGTAATGTTTAATGCAGGTTTAGGATGGATGGATAATTTCTTAATAAATAGGCATATCGTAAACAAATTCATGTTTGCATGTACAAATTTGAGAATTTGAAGGAAAAGATTAGTATTTAGTAAAAATCTATTTAAAATGTCTTATAATACTTATTATAGCCTTGATTGTATTCTGTGGCAGAGCATATAGCAGCCTAAACGTCGCTATCTCTGCTATAATGACCTTTTTTTTTTTAAGAAAAATGTAACATAGGCCTAACTGTCATGAACCCAGTTCAGACATTTTAAATAAAGGTTTCATTGTTCAACTTAGCAGCACCTGTCCAATCTGTCGCTGGGACCGGTTGGAACTTGATGGTATCAGGGAACAGCTGGTGAACGAGAGAAGAGATGTTGGTGAACTATGTGTTATTAGTTTGTAGTCATTTGATAAAACTGGTAGTACTTTAACTGCATGAAGTACAATATTGAATGAATGAGAATAATAAGAATGTATAGCCTACTGATATGACATTTTAGTCATATCATGTGCACATTTGTGCACATTTTTCAACTAACATTTTAGTTGATATGGTGTGCAAAAAACTCCCTTTGGCCAAATTATAACAAAGTTGACACACATGTAAAGCAGGGTGGCGAAAGCTCTGTTATCTTGGCGTCAGTAGTGTCAGTAGTGTCAGTAGTGTTGCTTGTTATTAGTGAGGAAAACCACAGTTTGACTGAAACCTGAAACCATGGCAACAGAGGAAATCCAACACGCTGATTACGATCTAATTCTCTCAGTTTGTTGAGTATCTGAATGTCTGCCCGCAATGCCTTGAAACGAGTCTGTCGTTTATTTACAAGTATGGCTGCTCACTGTATGTAAAGAAGAAGAAGTCAGAAGTCAGTTATTTAAGGTCAAGGTGTTTCTTTAAGCCCTGTAATGTCCACCTCCTGCTTCAGATGTAATCTGGCGTGATGCTGCCCCCTGCTGGATACCAGTAGATGTAAATCCACCAGTAGACGTAATCTACCAGTAGATGTAAATCCACCAGTAGATGTAATCTACCAGTAGATGTAAATACACCAGTAGACGTAATCCACCAGTAGACGTAATCTACCAGTAGACGTAATCCACCAGTAGACGTAATCCACCAGTAGACGTAATCCACCAGTAGACGTAATCTACCAGTAGATGTAAATCCACCAGTAGATGTAAATCCACCAGTAGACGTAATCTACCAGTAGATGTAAATCCACCAGTAGATGTAAATCCACCAGTAGACGTAATCTACCAGTAGATGAAAATCCACCAGTAGACGTAATCCACCAGTAGATGTAATCCACCAGTAGATGTAAATCCACCAGTAGATGTAAATCCACCAGTAGACGTAATCCACCAGTAGACGTAATCTACCAGTAGATGTAAATCCACCAGTAGATGTAAATCCACCAGTAGATGTAAATCCACCAGTAGACGTAATCTACCAGTAGACATAATCCACCAGTAGACGTAATTCACCAGTAGACGTAATCCACCAGTAGACGTAATCTACCAGTAGACATAATCCACCAGTAGACGTAATCCACCAGTAGACGTAATCTACCAGTAGATGAAAATCCACCAGTAGACGTAATCCACCAGTAGATGTAAATCCACCAGTAGATGTAAATCCACCAGTAGACGTAATCCACCAGTAGACGTAATCTACCAGTAGACGTAATCCACCAGTAGACGTAATCCACCAGTAGACGTAATCCACCAGTAGACGTAATCCACCAGTAGACGTAATCCACCAGTAGATGTTTCTTAAGCAGTAATGGAAGTGACTCGTCCATCCCTGCTCGTGGGCAGGGATGGACCAACGTCAGGTTTACGGTTTACCAACTGGTCACAGAGACTAGTTAGCCACCAGAGTTAGCCTAGTTAGCCACCAGAAATAGCCTAATTAGCCACCAGTTAGCCACCAGAGTTAGCCTAGTTAGCCACCAGAGTTAGTGTAGTTAGCCACCAGAGTTAGCCTAGTTAGCCATCAAAGTAATAAGCCACTAGTTAGCCACCAAGTGTAGTCTCCACAAAACCCAGGTTAGACAGAGATGGAGAAAAGGTGAGAAGATAGAGAGAGAGTAAGAGAATGAAAGGGAAGTGAGATAAAGAGATTATTAAATTGAGTGTGTGTGTGTGTGTGTGTGTGTATATGTGTGTGCGTGTGTGCGTCTTGCTGCTTCCAGGCCCCAGGTGATCTTGCTGTGACGTCACCAGTGTGTTCAGGATCCAGGTCATCAGGTCATCCTGCATGGCTGTGAGTGAACCTTCTACTTCTCCTCTACTACTTCTCTTCCCCTTCCCCAGCATGGATGTATAGACCCAGAGACAAACACTCAGCTATGTTGGAGTAGTTGTAGTAGTAGTTGGACCAGCAGTTGTAATAGTAGTATATTCATAGTTATTGTAGCAGTAGTAATAATGATGGTTTAATAGTAGTTAGTGGTTAAGTTATCCATTAAAGTATTCATACGTCCCATACTTTCTGTTGAACATTTACAGCGGGTTTGAAAACATTTCTCTCCCAGATTGAAGGAGGATAATGGCGAGGGTTTTCTGCCTGGCATTGGACTGTGCTGTGGTCGCCTGCAGCCGTGGATAAACTCATCTTCCGTCTCCTCGTCCAGTCTAGTGAGTACATCTTCACAACCTGAAGCTTTCACACCTCAATTCATTCACTGATGTGCTTCATGGTAAAACACAAACCCAGCATCAGCAGCATGGTTCACATGGTTTGGACCAGAGGGCGTCAGTCCTCTCGGTGTATTTCACAAGGTTTGGACCCGAGAACCACAGGTGAGTTTTTGACAGGCACTGTTGCACGGTGGGAATGGGCTTGACGGGCACCAACCCGTCTTCGGTGGTGGAACCAAACTGCTTGTGGAGAGAAGTACGCTTTTACAGTTTAATTCAACTAGTAGTTGGAGAGTGTGAGGTCGCATATTTTGTGATGTTGATTAAAATGTATTTTTCTCTAGTTTATGCAGAGTAGACAGTAGGTTGTTGGTTCTCTAGTTTATGGAGAGTAGACAGTAGGTTGTTGGTTCTCTAGTTTATGCAGAGTAGACAGTAGGTTGTTGGTTCTCTAGTCTATGCAGAGTTAACAGTAGGTTATTGGTTCTCTAGTCTATGCAGAGTTAACAGTAGGTTATTAGTTCTCTAGTCTATGCAGAGTTAACAGTAGGTTATTGGTTCTCTAGTCTATGCAGAGTTGACATGTTGGTTTTTAGACAGGGATTGATCACAGTGGACCAAGCAGAGTTGATAAAATTATGTTTGGCACTGGAGTCAAATGATCTGTTGAATAAGGTCAGTTAAAAAGTCTTAATATGAGTAGTATTGCACATGGGACAGTTGATTTCAAACCAAAAACATTTAAAAATGTGATTTATGTGACCTATAGAGGAATTAAATGCAGTTAAACTAAACGTATGTCTAGGTTAAGTTAATATGCATTATAATATACAATGATGCATGCAATAAATATATCATGATTAATATACAAATACCTACTGTTACTGGTATATTACTGAAAAATGTAGGTCTACCAGTTGATTTAACACACTTTAAAATATAGACAAATATTAGTATGCAATTAATGGCTATACAATTTAATTATAGTTAAACACTGCACAGTGCTTTTATATTTTCTTCTTTCTTTGTTAGGTAATGGCTTAAACAATGACAACATTACCATTCATTGTTCATATATGTTCATAAGAAATGGTCCAATCTAATTTGGAGGATTAGGTTTTATGAATTACATGGTGAGATATTATTTATTCTTAAAACACAAGTTTCTCTTCTGTGAAACTGTATGTGTGACACCTTGCAGTTATTGATATGACGTTAACTATTGTGTGTCTGGACAAGATCCTTTTCGGCCAAGGGACAAAGCTGACTGTTTCTAGCAGTAAGTTAAAAGTTTATGGGTTCATACAGTATATGCTATAAGATTAGATTGACCAATGAATAATATACAGATTGTATTACATGAATATAACATTATATTAATGCATATCTCAAACATAAATACAGAACAATAAAATAATCAAAACCTAAGCCTTTCAAAGTAAAAAAACGTTTTGTCCATAAAGGCACTTAAAATAGACTTGCTCTCAATAATTAACTATAATTAGTTAAATAATTAGTTAATAAATAATTAACTAATCCACTAAACATTAGCATTTTGAAGTGTGTTTGTAGTGTTTTATAGTATTTGTAGTTTTATAAAGTGTGTTTGTAGTGTTTTAGTGCAGGCAGCGGTTCTGTCCGTAGTTGTAGTTTGTGTCATGCGTTGTCACGCTGTGTGAATCAAGGAGGAGGACAGAAGATATTATTCGGTGCTGGAACAAATCTCTTAGTGGAATCAAGTAAGAATTATCTCCATTTACTTGGCTAGATTGATTTGTATTTGATTATGTTTCACACCCAATTTATGTGATGTGATCATCATTGTCAAACATTGGAAAAATGTGAAGTGAAACACACACACAGTTAGGAATCAATAGAAAACAGCTGTTTAAGTCATGGGGCTTGTTGTTGTGTGAAGTCTGGTTCTGTCAAACTCATCTTTGGAGTTCATGTTAAACATTCTGTTGGTTCTAGTAAGTCTCACTTTGCTTTGCTAAAGTATGTTTTCTCCATCGAATAGCACCAGTTTTCATATAGAAAATATCCCTGGGTTGATTGAGCTTTATTCTTCAGACACAATTTTATTACAATGAAAAAGGTTTTAACCCCCAGCCCATGCCAACCAGAGTTTGTGTATCCTGGTTTAACACTGTGTGAATACCCGGCTAAACAGACTTATCTTCGGATGGGGTATAAGGCTAACTGTAGGCGCCGGTAAGTCTGCATGTCGACTTATGATAAGATACCATAACACAATGAAAGAATAATATGAAAACATATCTATACACTTATATCTATCTTTCCAGAAGGTATCATGAGGAAGCCTATCAGCGTGTATTGATCTGAAAATTAGACTGGTGTCCAGTACATTGAAACCATCACATTTTAAATGTATTGTTATGATTTTTACTATTATGATTTTCAAATACAAGAACGAGCCAAGCATTGGTACCAATCATTTTGACCAACCTGGTTAAATATAGAAATGTATACAACAAATTGTAGAAATACTAACTTTTTTTTGGGGGGTAGTTTTTGTCAAGTGTTCTCTCATTGTGTGACTTCTGGAGCTCAAAAGATTGTGTTTGGAAGTGGAACATCCCTGACTGTACAATTACGTAAGATAAGACATTTTGACATTTGAAACAAACAAACACATTACATTTTCATTACATAGCTTTCTAACTTATTTGCTGATAAGTACTTTTTTTAAAAAGAGTTAGTTCTCCCTTGAGATAAAGTTGTGACTATCACATTTTTATGAAGTGTGTTTGTAGTTTCATAAAGTGTGTTTGTAGTGTTTTAAAGTGTGTTTGTAGTGTTTTAGTGCAGGCAGCGGTTCTGTCCTTAGTTGTAGTTTGTGTCATGTGTTGTCACGCTGTGTGAATCAAGGAGCAGGACAGAAGATATTATTCGGTGCTGGAACAAATCTCTTAGTGGAATCAAGTAAGAATTATCTCCATTTACTTGGCTAGATTGATTTGTATGTGATTATTCTTCTAAAATGTTTGGAAAAATGTTGTTAGAGTAGCCTAGAGGCTTGATAGATCTGTCTTGATCTAGATATAGATCAATATGTATTTACAATTTTCAACAACAGAAGGTATGATGAGGAAGCCTATCAGCGTGTAATGATCTGAAAATTAGATTGGTGTCCATAAATTGAAACCATTACTTTTTAAATGTATTGTTATGATTTTTACTATTAGGATTTTCAAATACAAGAATGAGCCAAGCATTGTTACCAATAATTTTGACCAACCTAGTTAAATATAGACATTTATAAAAAAAATATAGAAATGCTAGTTTCTATTTGTACATTTCTTTGGGGGTAGTTTTTGTCAAGTGTTCTCTCATTGTGTGTCTTCTGGAACTCAAAAGATTGTGTTTGGAAGTGGAACATCCCTGACCGTACAATTACGTAAGATAAGACATTTTGACATTTGAAACAAACAAACACATTACATTTTCATTACATAGCTTTCTAACTTATTTGCTGATAAGTACTTTTTTTTATCTCAAGGGAGTTAGTTCTCCCTTGAGATAATGTTGTTCCTATCAAATCTAAATGAACACACTGCACTGCATTCAGTATTAGAATTACTATCTAAAACCGGTAAGGTAATATTTACCATTTCTAATGTCTTCCAAAGGAAATCCTGATTGTATTATTCACCTGTTAGTGTCTCTGGTTGGGCAGTAGGCAGCTGGTAGCTTTTTGCTATGGCAATTAATGCTGTGTGACGACTGGAGGTGGATATAAACTCATCTTTGGAAAAGGCACACATCTATTTGTTTATTCCAGTAAGTAACTTTATAACAATGCTAGTAATATGTCAATCTAATGGACTGTCATCTGATCTAATCCAATTTATCTAATCTACTGTATATCTACCATAAACAAGCACAAACAGTATAGCAAGTACATTTCAAATTTTTTCGGTGGGACAGATAATATTTCATAGTATCCAAATTGATTATATTTTCAATTACTGTTCAATCCATCTAAAATATTGGCCAACTGCTTCTGCTGAATCCTAGATTAGACAACGTTACACGTTATCTAATCTAGGACGATGTTCTACACGATGTTCTTCACCTCTGAGTAATTGTCAGGGTAGCGAACACTGTGTGACATATGAGAATGTGTTTATACTTGGACAAGGAACCAAGCTAATAGTTGAATCAAGTAAGTTTTAACACACACACACACACACACATGTAAAAAGTAATCCATAATTTATAATGTAGCATTGCTGAAATGGAATTTGCGTGGAATAAAATGAATTAATGTTATCTGCCATGATTAATACAAATAAATTATATAGATCCAACAACAGCCCACTAGTGGGGTGATTTGAGGATAAGTCTGTGTTAACTATAAATTGAACAATGTTTGAAAGTGGAATAATATCTATTTATACACCAACTTGAACAGTGAAATGAATCCATAGTGTTTTAAGTTGGGTAGGGACTACTGTGTGACTACTGGGACAGGCTGGAAGATTTTCTTCGCATCAGGGACTAAATTAGTTGTTGAGACCAGTGAGTATCTGAAAGACAGTTTCATTACCTGTACGATGCATTACTGGTCGATATTTTCATACTTTTAACCAATTCACTTTTAGTCAAATAGGTGATATAGCCATAATGCAGTTTCACCATTCTAAAAGTATTTTACAGTCTAACTTGGTTTAGTCAAGATTTTGTAACTGCAGTTTAGAAAGTAATCGTTTCTCATCGAATACCTAAATGTTCAGTTTAAGATTCTGAGTAAATGTCATGTAGTGGCATGCTGTGTGACTGATGCTGGCTTAAGGAGGCTCCTCTTTGGGAATGGTATAATACTAACTGTCACATCAAGTAAGTTTTTGGATTAGACACCAATTACCCTTTCATTGATTTAATCATAAATAAAAGTATCACAGCGATAACTTTAAGTCCTTTATTGTGTTAATGAGTAAGGGGCATTTTGTTTACAGAAAAAATATAGAAGCTCATATTTCAACAGGGTTTTTATTCTGGTTAAGATAGGCAATATTACAAAACAAAGCACAACATTTGAGGTAGGGGGTAAAAGAGGAAAGCATTTTTGTAAAATGTGACTACGACAAATTCTAAAATCATCTTTGGGACAGGAACTAACTATTCGTTGTATCTTATACTGCCAATCCCAAAAATCAAGTTAATTTAAGTTACCTGAAAGATTCCTCCAAATTTTAAGTACAGCATGTCTTTGAGACATAATTAGTATTATACTACTATTTTGATAATCACAATAATTAATTAGATAACTGCATTCTTTTCATTTGTATAATTTGCCATGAATATATATGTATGTGTAAATGCAAAAGATGAACTGCAGTAACGCTTTTACTTCAGTTAGTATACTACAAATCTTAAAATTGTTCCTTTAATGGGAATGAATTCTTTGGTTATTAGTTGAAGTGTATATTCATTTGCCTTGATGAAGATAGGGTTCAGTTGGTTCTTGTTCAGAGCAAATCCACTGTGTGTCTGCTTCAGGCGGAAACTGGAAAGTTATCTTTGGAGAAGGCACCAAACTAGTTGTTGAGACCAGTAAGTACCAAGTAAATGGATAAGAAATGTTAAATACAAAGTAATAATACTTTTATTATTGTTATGTAAATGCTATAACATTAATACAATTGGGTCAGTAAAAGTGATAACCTAAGCTTAAAATAGTTAAATATACGCATTCTGATGGACATAATACAAATCTTGTTTTTTGAAAATAAAGTTAAACAACACATTTAGAAACATGACTGTTATCAGATGATATGATCATCACGGCCATATGTATGTAATGTTCAACATAGCAGTTATTGATCAAAGAAAATATGTTGTGTGACTGGGACAGGCACGTTTGTGTTGGGAGAAGGAATCAAATTGTCTGTTGAGCCCAGTAGGTATTTAAAAAAAATCTATTCATTCAGAATTTATTCACGTATTAATTAAATGTGAAGTGAAGGCATACTCAGGTTGTATATAAAGGTCCAACTCTTCTCATGACAAAGCTACAGTATGTACTCTGGTCATTCCTGTTACTATTAGTTATTAGTATTACACCCGAGTAATACTTAAGTGAAAATATAAAAACAGATTGCTGTAAATGATCCATCCCATACAAATGACTACAGTAAGACCTAAAAACATTCTCCCCCATCAAGTCCGTCTCAGGTTTTTGTAGCAGGGCATTTTAGTGTGTGACTGGCTCAAATAACAAACTCCTCTTTGGGACTGGTGCAAAACTCATTGTCACTTCAAGTAAGTTTATGTTGTCCTAAATAACTAACAAACAATTATGATATAGTTATGACAGTTATGATATATTTACAGCAAATTAATTTATTTCCATACAGAACCTACTTTAGGTTATTAATATTTGTGCTCATTGGTCTTTACATGGTTTATTCACTTTTTAATCATTGTGTTCGTTATTCTCTGGGAAATTAAAAACTGGGGAATTACATTTAATCTGAAGTGATAGTTTGAAGATCATCCAAATTGACTTAAGAATAAGTTCATGTAATGAACACCATAGTCATGTATTGCATGTATTAGTGATGCTCATATTCATGTGACGCTCACCACCGGAACTAAAACTATATCGTTCTTTATAATATTTGTTTAGCTTATTTTCTTCTGTGTTAAGGTTGGGCTGTAGAAACATACTCGTTGGCAGTGGACAAATTACAATTAAAACAAGCCGTAAAACTTTTATCAATTACCAATGACAATAGAACAGACAGCATAATTGGAATTCGTCATTCATTCATCAGTGAGGTTTTAACCTAGTTTTAAATCACAACTTCTGTACTAAAACAGTGTTCCTGACAACAAGGCAGATTTTGGTCTGAAGCTAAACACAGTGTGAGTGATGCAGCAGGGAGAAGGCTCCTGTTTGGAGCAGCAACTAAATTAGTAATTGAAACCAGTGAGTATAATCACATTTATTTGGGTTTTACATTATTTACCGATGTTACACATAGTTCAGCAAGATAAACATCATCATAAACAAATCATAGTGGAAGAACTCAAATGAATCTAGTAAGATTTACACGTATATATATAATCCTTAAATAGTTGAGATAGAATAGGTGCATCTAAGGAGGTTTCAAATGTTATGGGCCTGTTTTCTCATAATATGTGACTTTCAAAAACTCCTATTTGTATCTGGCATCCAACTCACCATTTAACTACACCAGTAAGTTCAACCATTGAGTTAATGGTGGTTTTTGGTGAGCATTGTAAGGATTAAGAAAACATACCTGCCTTTGTTATTGCCTTGAATGTTGTTGAGATGTCATGTTTTTGAACCAGCTCTAAGCACAGTGTGAGTGATGGAACAGGCAAACTGATTTTTGGAAGAGGAACAAAACTCTTAATGGAGTCCAGTAAGAATACTTTCAATTGTTCAATTAAAGATATTTATTTTAGTATGTAAATCTACACATTTTTGTTAATGAAAATCCCTAAAGTGTCGGTAGTTCTTTTTCAAATTCTTAGTACCAAGAAATTAACTTTAAACATAGATATGGACATCCTTACTGTACCGACAGGGATATTGTTGTGGCACTTTCTTCTGACAAATGTACTTACTGTAAGTCGCTTTGGATAAAAGCGTCTGCTAAATGCCCTAAATGTAAATGTAAATGTAATAGAAAAAACATTTAAAAAGAAGTATTTGTTTGATACAAAATGTCACGGAAGGTCATTCAAAATGACAGAATGAGTAATGCTCACC
>OMKN01066794.1:0-11289 GCA_900302345.1 Melanonus zugmayeri
GGGGCGCCAAGCCTGAGTGCGGTGCAGTGTGACATTTTAAACCCACACTACAGCTACAGAGTTAGCTTTTAAAAAAGTTAAACAAAGTACAGACAAACAAGTCAACTTGGGAGATATGCAGCGAGCGTAGGTGTTTAAAGTGAGACATTAATGTATTTTCTATTTAATACTAGAGAACTAAGAACAGAGATGTCCACATAATACACAAACCAAACCCAGTGGCTGGATTATTTGACGGGAAAAACCCCCGATGAGGAACCAGAAGAAGCTCAAAGCTGAATATAAACGGCAGCATCTACATTATCTACGTCACGCCATCACAAGATCTTACTTTATCGGCAGCTGCAAGCAAGTTGTCGGCCATCTTCTCGAGGTTGGGAGCCTTGCCTGTGTAGATGAAGCCCATCATTTCTTTGAAGACATCTGGGTCCACATCGCTGATGTCAACGCGGTTCTGGAGGAAATCAGTCAATTAGAGAGAAAAAACTACACAAAATGGGAAAAAAAGACATAAGCTCAGGGCGCACTAATCAATAGGACAGAGCAGTGATTGTAAGCATTCAGATTTCTTTATTATCCATCAAACATCTATCTTTAGACGCGCAGCATAGAAATTACACTGCATTATGAGTAAATAAGCAAGGCATGATGAATAGAAAATAGTTCATTATTCTCACCTTTTTACTCTCTTCCATTTCATGTTCAAACATTGCATTAAAAACCGGGGATCTTGCTGTAAAGACAAGAATATGAACATCGGATTTATGTTATAGCAAGTATATTTCCATTAATGCCATTCAAGCTATTAATTAATAATTAATAATATATCAACAGAATGTACTATGTTACGAGCAACAAGGATCACACCAATGACCCGTGACAACCCACAAAAATGAAAAAAACAAGAAATGGGACAAAATCCAAATTAAAAGATACTAAAATCTGTCCCTAATTTTTCTTTTGATATGCCGTTTGCCTCGGGTCCCACGGGCCAGAACAGTTGCCACCGTGTCTAACGTGGAGAGAGTTCAGGATGGAGAGGCTTCCTCCCAGCCTCCCTGGGCCCCGGAGGAGGCCCCAGAGGAGACCCAGGGAGCAGAGATTAGAGCCTGCAGCGGAGGCCTCAGCCAGGGACAGCACTGTAGCTTATCAGGTTTACATGCTCTTACGGAGACAAGAGACACTTCCACAAAACACACGGCTCGCTGGGATGACATTACACACAATTATGTCACCTTTTGTATCTACGACACCGTTTCCATTTAATTATAACCACTGTAATGGGTCTGTGTTTTTTGTGTATGTGGGTAAACTTAAACCATATTAAATCATATCATATCATATTATATCCTATTAAGCAAATGTGTGTCAGTGATGTTGATGGGTGATCAATGTAGTGACGCCCCGGGACCCACAGGTGGTCATTTGAGTGGGTCCCCAATACAATCAATACAATTCATTAATATGAATGTGTACATCTGTTTAGTGTTGCAGCTGATTTTAATTACCTTATATACTGCTGGGTAGTTTAACCTAATATATCATCATTTATTAGTAGATTTATATTTTGTATTAATATTTTGTATTAATGATCTAAACCTGCAAAGTAACTAAAGTTATTAAAAAAATATAGTGGAGTAAAAAGTAGAATATTTGCCTCTGAGATGTAGTGGAGTAGAAGGATTTTAAAGTTATATCCATTGGGGACATTTTGAAATGTGACGTATCCAGTTGAACTGCGTTTTAGTTAGGATATATCATTAAATTACTATTTAATGATATATCCTGCTCCAAAACAAAAATACATGTCAACATAATATACAATGTATTTTAACGATTTTTCGATTACAATATTTTTGAATAGTTTATAATTTGCTTGACGGGTACCCGTTTACTGAAGTACACGTGTGCACCCCTACTATGAACACGGGACGGTGTGAAAAGCAAGGTTTCTTTTGATTTCAACACGGATGCGTTTGTTGTCGTAGCATTATCAGGGAAGAAATAGGGACGCGTGGATAATGCGTTCACTGCATCCTTTGGGATTTTAATGCATCAGATAAGCAGAAGCAAACCCGACATCACCGGTGTTTTACCAGATAGGCCTCTTGTTTTTTACCATTTATAAAGACCTTTTAAGCAGCAGGATTTCTCAACTCAATCGCCCTAGGATTGTAGAAATCGATGCATCACATATTTAGGTTTCAACGAGTAGGACACACACACAGGACGCCGTCTTGATTACTTTTTTGTCCGTCTGCAAACACAAAATCAATACACGCAAGAGTGTGTGTAACAAAATATACATAAACCGGTGTCAGGAGATCGGTTTCCGTGGAACACCTGCGCCTTTTCCCTGCTCACGGGCGGCGGAGGAGGTGGTGGAGGTGTGTGAGGAGGAGATTGAGGAGGGTCTTGCCTGCCAGGATGGATTTGTGGGCCTTGAACTCCTGCCCCCCCACGTAGAGGCTGCAGTCAGTGAAGCGCGAGCACTCCCACAGGTTCCCCAGGTCGTCAGACAGCTGGCACTCCGGCACCTTCAGCATGTTCATGTTGGACTGGCCTGAGATGTTGACCGAGTCCTGGACCACGCTCACCTGGAGGGACACACACACACACACACACACCAAATATTGTCTAAGATAGGATAAAGAAATTGTCTTAGGAGTCGTCTTGGGTCACATCACTTAATGTGTCCCATTTAAAAAACTATTTAAAACGGTCGGTTTGATTCAACCGGGAGAGACAAATGTCTGAGTACTTGATCGTCCAAATTTTCAATTTTCTAAATGGCATTCAGCGAGGGGGGGAAACTAGGATGTAACGGATCTTAATTGTGAAAACCAATTGTAACCCAAATTAATTTTAGCTGAAATACCTAATTAACAGGGAGGAGACAATCGATCTCCAATTTCAATCTAATTGCTTTATGAAATTGCCTATTTCTCCGAAAATGTTTAAGCCTACTAAAGCTGTGTCCAGGTTTGCTGCCAGCTAGTCCTGGCATTAAGCGGCTAATTTCATTCACACCAAACCAGTGGGGGACATTGTTTACCTTGCCCCTTGAAAAGAGACATTTCAGTCAACATTTATTCTTCTTGACACATTGAATCCAATTATTTATTTTTATAACTGCAATTAGTGACAAAGTAAATGATGTCCGCTGGGTGGGGGGGGGGCGGATTTAAACTGAAGTAAACAGCATCAACACATTAGTATTTAAAAGGCCTTGCATCTCAACATCACTTTGTGCCTCGACACTGGAAATGTAAAATGTAATGCAATGTCTGTTCAGCCAAATAAACAAGGCAGGCGAAATAACACCGAATGTAACCTTTATCTAAACAGAAATAGTTTTTGCCTAGAGCATTTTTCAATTAAAAACAGAAGAAACATTCAGTAAGAAGTGTCAGTAAGAAATGTATATAACCAATGCAACACATTCTTGGAAAAACCAGATCAAATTAGCCTGTAATCCACAGTCTGTATGAGTATCTCGTGTGTTGCTGCATCAAGCAGTCCACTCATTGAGCCCCTAATAACGCTGAGCATATCTTTCATTTAGTTTTAGTCCTTTGCACACGGTGAGGTCAGTGTGCCATCACACACAGCGGTGTGGGGTGGACGCAGAGTCTCTACGGAAATGTTTGTCATGGTCATTATAGAGAAAAGTTGGCCAGCGATGCACCGTCGGCGCAGTTTGAATAACAAATTGAAAGGAGTGCTTTGCATGTGGCAACATCTTACATGGAAAGTGTGACGTTCAATGAATGAACTTTAACAACAACAACAAAAAAGCGTATAAATAATGTATAAATATAAAGCGAGCCGCGGGTCAGACTGATGCGTTTTCTATTCATGAACACAATGTCTAGATGTGAACCGCCATCACGTGTTTGTCATCTGCGGAGCCGAGGAATGTGCAGTCTTCCTTTGTTATGAGCTCATGACGCCTAGCGTTCAATCTTTCTGATCGGATGGTGCAGATGGAGAGGCTCCAAGTATCTAATAAACAAGCTTCAAATGGCTGACAAGACATGTGTACGTACTGCACTCCCGGGGAGAATGCTGTGCCGTGGACACCGTGCGGCAAACACATTCCATCACCAAATCGGCGCGGGTAACACGCTGACCTTCCAATTTGTGCAACAGCAGAGTCAAAAAATGAACAATATTCTCAGCGTATTAGGATTCTGCTCTGATGTGAGCGATGGGACTGCTCAACGCTGAAGTGTGTTTCAGTGTATTCTTTTTAGAGGACTGAAAAACAGCAACAGCTGTGTGTGTGCGCGTGTGTGGATGATGAAGTTTGAATGTGGCTATAACATTGGCACGATTTGAGGATTAATAAGATGAGTTTTCCTTTTCCAACAAAAAAGGTTGTTGCAGGAGATTTCTGCAAAACCGCACCAGGCCGAAACAGACAATACATCACACAGCTGAGCAGCCTACATAGTGTGTAGTTACACATTACACACCACAAACAAACAGTCTAAACAGTCATATTCTACTTAGACATTTTTTTCCAGAGGAAGAGGAAAATCAAGAGTTTAAAAATGATGTTTTGTGCATCGCAATAAGATATGGTTACAACAATTATCAAGGGGAGATAGGCTCCATTATTCTCGTTCAGCTGTGGCTGAATAAAAGAAATCCTACAGAACCCAACAATTACCTCGCAGAACAATGTGAGCTTGTCATCAGGCAGGAGTCCGTTGGCTTCGTCGAGCAGGAAGTCCCTCCTAATGAACTTCTTGAAGCCCCAGTCTTTGCCCTGGACAAAGCGGTACGCTCTTTGGCTTTCTGTCAAGGTCGACAAAGGGAAAAACACATGAATCACATACGCGGTGAAGGCAAGCTCAGCGTTCAAGTCAAACGTTAAAAAAGAAAAGAAAAGGAAATGACAGAACCACGTGGACCGTGCGGCGCGGCTCACCCATCGCTTTAGTCTCCTCCCGCTTAGCGTTCAGCAGAGAGAACTTAAACTTGGCTCTGACTTCGCTTTTCGGACAGCTCACGAGTAGTAAATACAACGACAGATAATCCTTACTTTCGTCGTCCAGTCCCTTCGGATTGACTCGCAAACACCTGCCGAGCGAACAGATAAAAGCGTCGGTTAGGTCACAGACCAAACAAACAAACCCGAAATGAACGAATAAATGCTTCAAAACAGAGGTACGATAAGCCTGCTCGGGGTGAGAGTCTGCGCCGCGGCGCCTGCCTTGAGGGACTTAAGTCTGAATCGTTATTGATGTGATAACCGAATGGATTCCAGAGAGCTGGCTGGATGGATACCAACCATTTCATCTTGTCGTTGGGGCCGGAGGAGAACGTCGAGCTCTTCAACACCTCGCCCATCTCTTCTCGGCAAAAGCTGAAGTTGTTGATGGTCCACATGTAGGAAAACTTCACCACTTTTACCTTAGGAGGACAGAACGGGAAACACTGAGAACCGAGCTAACGGAGCAGAGGGCTACATATGAGAGCTAACTGAGCAGAGGGCTAAACATGAGCGCTAACTGAGCAGAGGGCTAAACATGAGAGCTAACTGAGCAGAGAGCTACATCAGGACAGCTAACTGAGCAGAGAGCTACATATGAGAGCTAACTGAGCAGAGAGCTACATCAGGACAGCTAACTGAGCAGGGAGCTGAATATAAACCAAATGAAGTACTCATCCCATTGTGATAAAACGTTTTGAGAAAAGCAATCATCAAGCAAGGCACTAAAAAGTAATCACAGAACAAGATTTGCAAACATCTGTTTGTGTCTTTTATACAGCAGAGCGCTAACTGCGGCGCGTTAAATGGAAATAATATGCAGGTTTGGCCGACAACTAACTGTTTAAACGCTGATGAAACGCAAGGGGCTGACTTGTCTAGACTATGCTGACGCTGATGATCCAGTAACCCTGCATTCTTCATTCAGAGAGACAATCAGGACCCGGTGTTACAACCTGCTCCATTAACACGGGGAAACTCTTAGACAACTACAGTGCGGCCATGTAAAAGCGCTTAATGCCGCGTTTAGAGACAAACTTTTGGTTATGGGTAGTAGGGTGCGACCAGGGCCAAGTACTAATACTGTTTGGTTTTTGCACTTGGCAAGCGCTGTGGGGAGAAACGGTTCACTTCAGCCCAACACATGTTTACACCGTGGTCTGATAGGGTACCATGCAAACAGAGTGATCAAACAAACACTTTCATGGGTCCAGAGAGGATTAAGTTTGAACTACGCCAAGTCTTATGCATCTCACTCGAAGATACCGTGAAATGAAAACTAGTTTAACCTTTTAGCCATTCAACAAAATATCTCAAGTTTGAACAAAAAGTTTATTTTACATCCAAATCCAAAATCAATGCAACTTGAACACGTTTAGTGATGTTAACTGGTTTCTACTGCCAGGCTTTGTAGCGTGTTTTGTCACTTTTGCACGATCCAATCAAATCCTGCAGCACCAAATCAGATTCCTCAGATGTTGTCCTGGTAATATCCTATAGCAAATGTTGTTTTACAGAACTAATAAACTCTAATACGCTCTGAATACCATTTCAGGTTGTTGTTACCATCAAAGTAATCTACTGCTACACAGTACCCAGGGTTGGTATGATCGAGGCTTGCATTTTGCATTGTCTTGCAACCTCACTAACAATTGAAAAAAGATTCTTAAATTCATGCAAGACCATATAACCACCACTTTATAGATAGTATCAACTGCAATTGCTTCTACAGCTAGAAAATTGTATTTCCTAATTCAAACATCTGCTTTAAATCCCACTTCCTGTTTATATCTAAATGGAAAATAAAGGAGACTCAAGTATTAGCATCTGATACTAGGGCTGATACTTCACTAAAGCTTCAGAACAGTTGGAAGCTCGGTGCTTCCCATGCATAAGCCTACCCATGAAGCACCATCACAAGTAACACACTGTACCCAAGCGGAGGTGTATTCTGTATTGTATAGAAAAAAGAGCAAATACATAAAATTTTCAAAAACAGAATGAAAGCCATTATCATAAAGGCATTGATCCCCCCATGAAGAAAAAATAACCACTGCAGCTGCTTAACAATCACAGGAAACGTTTAGTCGGCCAACGAAATACCGCCACACATTCTCCCACAGCCATTCATAGTCTTTATAGCTTTATCAGTTGTATCGCAATCTCGTTTGAAAAGCAAGTTCAATGACCAGGCATCGCCCTTGCATTGTGTGTGTGTGTGTGTGTGTGTGTGCGAGATGAGGTTTGTACAGGCGGCCTGCTACTTACCTGGGTGTAGCACCAGCTCTCCGCGACTGGGCCACTGGACATCTCCCCGGGCGGAGGAGGGGTGGGAACCCGTGACATCACCAGCTTAGAGGAGGCTGCTGACGTCCTTAAGCCTGTGCCACGTTACCTGGCACCAGGGAGAGATACGGCGGACATTAGTGATTTACAAAAACAAAACACACAAAGTAATGAACACGTACTAGCTGTTTCAACAGCAGCTGTTTACTCTCAACCAAATGCAGATCTCCAAAGGCGCTCTTTGCTACAAGAGGTAGCATTTCTGATAAATGCTACTACATTGTAGGGCTTTTTGATGCTGTCCACATGGTCACACATTGGTGATTGGTGCCGAAACACTGAACAGATGCATGTGTTATCAGCAGAACGGAGAGTCAACAACACCATCGATCTGTAGATCGTTGTAAAGGAGTTGTGATGAGATGTACTGGGGAACTTCCCTAAATATCACAAGTTAGAAAGTGTAGCACAATGAGCTATGTTCACAGAAGTACACGCAATTCACAAGCAACACTTATATAACTCTATAACTCATCTAAACTGTATTGCTAGCCTACACAGCATGTTTATCAGCAACTGAAATGTGACATGTATTACACTGTACAGAATATAATTAGTACACTGTACTGTACTAACCTATTGTAGAAATAGAAGTTTGAATAATCCTTCCATGTCTTGACTCAACTACTAGGTCTACTAGTTTATCAAATAATCAAGTCAATTGAAGGCTATTGTCTAGAGAGGCTATACTGTACAATGTTCAAGGTAAAACCATAAGCTAGGAGCAAAGACCAAAAAGCTGATCCAGTTATTTACATTCATTGCCTTTAAACTCAGCCCGAGGAACCAACCCATCCCGTCTTCAATGACTAGTGTTATGCGAGGTAGTAAAATGGTGCATTCCTCTGTTGTAAACAGTGAAATGATGAGTAACAGTGACAAGCTATTGGGGACAGGTTTGAATGTGTTGACCCAGAAAATATGTGTTAAGACGGAGAGCAACTAAGCACATATAGTTTGGCCCTTTACAAAAGAGGGGAAGTGCATAGCCAAGCCCTGTGTTCACTATACAAGACTTCCAAAGCTACGCTGTCATGGAGAAAAGAAATGAGCACTGTTGATGTGGAATCAACAGTCAGCGCTCGCCAAGTCATTTCAAAAGAAGCACCGTCCAAGAATACAAAAGTAAAATTGCCAAAAGTAAAGTGATGCCAAAGCATTTAACATTTGCAGTATGAAGTCAGACTAGTTGTGTTAGAGGTGGCTTCTAATCCCTACCAGAAAAAGATAATGCATGCTATGAAAACATCCAAGACTCTAAGTTACTTTTAGTTACTCATAGTATATTAAAATACATTTGGAAACTTACCTCTGAGTGTTTGAAATGTACAAAGATTGGACGTATCTAAGGTATGGCTGGATGCTTCATGGTCTTGTCTCCAGATCCCACTCTATAATAAAAAAATACATATTTAATAAACCTTTATACAAAGCATTTTAACATGGGTCCAAACAACACATGTAACGATGCACATCATAAATCAACTGTCAAATCGATCCCTTAAAATAAGTTTTGTATGGCACACGTTTACAGTAGCACACTGTTAAGCGTAGAAGCCATTACACGGTTGTGTCATCTTTACAACCCACAGATGAACCCAATGACATGTTATAATATTATAATAATGACATGTTATATTATAATAATGACATATTAATGAACACCTACAAAAGACACGTTTGAAACCATTCGTAAACCCACTGCCATGGTGTGGGTTCGCGTGTTATCTCGCCGTGTCCACATGCAAATGTACTTTTATGACAGAGCAAACACGTCCAGTCATTAAACAATAAATCCAACTGCAGGTGAAGCGGCGTCCATTCATCCATCACCATCACATCACATGTTATTATGGGATGCATGTTAATATACACATTAGCTTCAGGTACATCTTGGGAAACGCAGTCTGGGTGGGTATGACAGACAGCTATTCCGTGACTGGTAAACGACACATTCATGAAAGGAAAGTGAGCCATGATCAATGTAGTGACTGACAGGCCTGGATGAACACATCCCACGAAAAGTCAAAGTTGACTAGCTCGCATTAGCTAGCGTGCTAGCGCCAGTAGCCGGACACAGACAAGTTTTGTTTGATATAGTTTGATCTAAAGGTGTGCCGTGTCAGACACGTGTAGACGTAAAGCATCAACACTATGAGAACAACTATTAAATGAACGTAATCTGAATGCCAGCTGGTGAGCGGCTAACGTTGGCACTAGCTCGACGCTAGCTTCAGACCCTCCACGCAGATCAGCTCCGCAGGAAACCACAGCCCCACAAACACACCGAGGATGGACACCTGTGTTCACGACGACACGACAAATGTAGGTGAATACCTCCAACCGCGGAGAAATCGGGGGTTCTCCAACCCGAGAGAGTATGGGCAGCTAGCTCGAATTAGCCACCATAGATGGGAGCGAAACGCTACCGCTTACAGGTGGAAAAACAACGCTAGCGGCGGCTAACTAGCGGCTAGCCGAGGCTAATGTACCCAAAGCAATTGCGAAAAGTTTAAAAAAGACGTTTTAACAACACACCTTTTATTATCATGCATCCTTATGTGTGAGCTAAAGCGTGTGGCTTCACATCACAGCGGCTTGTGTCATCGTCCGTTGTTTTAAAGTGTTTCCACTCAGTCTCGCCACAAGCCTTCTTTGTCTTAATAGCGGGGCTAGCTGTAGCTAGCTGGCTGCTGGAGAGTTCACACACAAAAAAAAAAAGCACTTACATTCAGCGCATGCGCGGTGGCACAGACTTCCTGCTTTGTGATCAAGCGATCAGCTGATTCTGCCCAAGACAATATGTCACTAATATTCACATCTTCATTAACACGTTTATTCTCCTTTACATTTGGGACCACTACACAATAATACACAATAAAACAAAATCACTACATTATCAACGAAATATCCCTACCATGTTTTAGTCAAGTCAATTTTATTTGTATAGCCCTTAATCACAGTTAGTCTACAGGGCTTTAAAAGCCAAATATTTCTGACATCCCCTAACCCTAGCCCCCTAACCCTAACCCCGTAACCCTAGCCCCCCAGAGGGCAAGAAACAGCCTTTGTTATCATAATTTTTAGGAAGAAATCTTGAGAAGGAACGCAGAGTAGGGGATCCCACCTTCCAGGGATGGTTAGGAGTGCAATGGGTGCCATCATTGACATACATAGTAATACAAACCATCAATAAGTACAATTCAAGAAATGAATAATTGTGTGTTATCCATGGTGATGAGGTGCTGGCTGGTGGGCAGGCTGGTAGCTGTCAGGCGGTGAGGCCAGGCATCCGGTCATGGTCCCAGCAACACACTAAGACAACACATTAAGACAGCAAGGGTAGGCTAGTGCTGGCTAACAGGTCGATTTAGCTGTAATGTAACGAGGTAGGTTTTATTTAAGTTTCAGCAGAGTCAGCTTCCCTGATTACAGGTGGCAGACTCTTCCACAGATACACCTTGCATTAATATGAAATTGTATCTCTGTTCAAGTTTATTCTTTGCCTCAATGTACATATGCAGGTGTTTACTGCGATCATAGTATGTGCTTATGTCCGGTTGCATTTCATGAACGTCCGAGCAACTAAATATATAGCCTATATAGCACACAATATGAATATGAAATCTTTTCAGCCATCTACCACTCAATGTTTCTCAATGTTTCTCAATGTTTCTTCTGGTAACCCATTCTCTGAAAGACAATGCTCTATAATGACACACTGTAGGTCTTTGATAACATATTATTATTCAGATGGACGGACACTCGTCCACAGATTGAGCAATACATGACCCACAATCAGTCTACATTCAACAATATCAATAAAATCATGTATCAATCAAAGTATTTTTGAGCTATATGAATAATTAGTTTTGCTGCAACAAAAATGCTGGAAGCATACCAGCCTATGCAGATCTCACAGGAAAGGTTTTAAATTATTTGGA
>OMKN01066799.1:0-10444 GCA_900302345.1 Melanonus zugmayeri
GCACCTATGCACTTACGTTGGTTTGTCCGGCACTTAAATAGCACTTAACATCATATGTTGTTTGTCTTGGCACTTAATTAATTCCTACTTGGCATCGTATGTTTGTTCGTCTTGGCACTTCAATAGCACTTAGCAAAACTTGTTCTATTGAGATCTTTGAAAACTTGTCCTATGGACATCCTTACTGTACCCACAGGGATGATGTTGTTGCACTTTCTTCTGACAAATGTATTTACTGTAAGTCGCTTTGGATAAAAGCGTCTGCTAAATGCCCTAAATGTAAATGTAAATGGTTGTGTAATCATTGGCCTACGTGATTCTGTGAGCCACTGTGGCATTATGGAGGAGGATGGGGCGGATGGGGTCAGAGCAAACACAACAGGAAGTCCAATAAGCCAGGCCTCAAGATGAGCATTGCAGTGCATTGAGTTTCATACTGTAAGCAGGGGGGAGTCTTGTACAAGAGCCTTCTTCACACTGGTGCAAGGGGGACTAAGTTAACTTTCATTTGGACTGTTTTAGCACTGCTGTGCTGTGAGCTACTTTTAAACCCACCATTGGCCACACTGTTGATATGGTGTATTTAGGTTACAGACAGTACACATTGCATATAGTCTATATAACATATAGCCTACTTACATCTATCCACTGAGGGGTACATTGTTTAGAAGCACTTTAGTTTGCATGGGTCTATCTTGGCTAATGACCACAGGTATAGGTATAGCGTTGATATTGATATATGGATGTTGATTTAGAAACAAACATTTGGTAAAGAGGCAATCCATTCGACATCATCAGGTGTCTTTCAACAACTCTGCAATGCGACTGGTCTCCACCAATGCGACTGGTCTCCACCAATGCGACTGGTCTCCACAATACACAATAGTTGTATATTTCTCTTCTTCTTCTGCAAAAAAATATAGACTGTTGAGACCATTTCTATCCATTCTCTTCTTCTCTTTTTTGTGGTGTCTGTCTGGACTGTCATCGTCGTGGGTTTACATCATGTTTAATCATCGGAAAGGTCAACCTTTCACCAGCTCTGGGCTCCTGACCTGATGAGATATATATACGCCACATTCCTCGTCCTTACCTGGGTAATGTGATCTCTCACTGCACAAAGTGTTCCAACTTCCTGAATGTCACCGATGTAGGCACGCGTGTGTCTGTGTGTGTGTGTGTGTGTGTGTGTGTGTAATTTGTCCTGAACCAACAGTGAAGGGTAACATTTACAAAGATGGAGAGCATATCAGTGAAAAACAAACTTTTCATGGCCAGGGAGGTAGGTTCAACTTTATTATGGCCATTTGTGTCGTTCAACCCTTTTGACTTGACAGGTTGAGTGTTGCTGAGTTATGTGTATGTGTCTGTAGACATGTGTTTCTGTATGCACGTGTGCAGAGTTAGCAGGCATCCAGTAGGAGTGCATGATGGACTTGACATCAACGTGCAGAGAAGCATTTGAAGGCTGACTTTGACAAAAGAGGTTCTTGACATGTATGTGCATCAGCCAATTGTGTTTACTTGCAGTCATAGTTTTTATCCTGACAGCATTAATGCAGCCGCCCTCCATTTAAGGGGAGGAACTTGCCACACATTTTTGTGTGGCAAGACAGCTGAAAACCCCATCGTCATGTTTATTTATTTTAATAATTTGCATTTTTATTGTTGGTGATTCCCTGCTGTGTTATGTTTCTCTCTTATTCCATACCCTACTTGTTCAATTATTTTTATTCTGATGTATTTATTTGTGGAGTGTTTGTGGTTGGTGGCTGGTTTAAGCAGCCTCACCCAGCCCCAGAGTCTAATCAGCATGACTGGGCCCATCCGCCCCATCCTCCTCCATAATGCCACAGTGGCTCACAGAACCACGTAGGCCAATGATTGCACAACCATTTACATTTACATTTAGGGCATTTAGCAGACACTTGTATCCAAAGCGACTTACAGTAAGTACATTTGTCAGAAGAAAGTGCAACAACATCCCTGTCGGTACAGTAAGGATGTCCATAGGACAAGTTTTCAAAGATCTCAATGGAACACCTGGTCATCGCGTGAAGCCATTTAACCAAAATATCGGGCGGTGGTGTGTGTGAGCCAACGGAGATTTAACAAAAAAAGGTAAAACAGCTGGAGATTTATATTGACTCAAAAGCCAGGGGGAGGAAATAGACAGCGCAGATTGTAAATTTTGTCCTGTCAAAGTCTCATCTTGCTCGCACGCATGCAAGTTTTGTTAATGTCAGGGCTAGTGGTCAGGTGGACCCATGAGCAGAACACTCTACACAGCAGTATAAAGAAAACCGGTTTATTGTCCGACAGGAGAATACAGGTGAATGATGAGGGTATGAGGGTATGTGAGTGGAATGAAGGTGGCGGTGATGAGTCCGCAGCGGGGAAGACGGCGGGCGGCCGTAAGCGAAGGGCGAGCAGAACAGCAGGATCGACGACACTGAAGTTTACTAAGTCACTAGTACAGCGTTAGAGTAGCGACCCCGGTTCGATTCCTGCTGGTGGTCTTGTGCTACATGTCATTCCCTCTCTTCTTCAACACAGTTTCCTGTCTCTCTTCACTATCCTGTCCATAAAGGCACAAAAAGCCCTTAAAAAATATATATACAAAAAAAAAAGTTCTGTTCTTGAAAGGTTCACAACTTCTTGTACACTTCTTGTACTTGTACACATTGACACAGTCAATGAGTCCAAATAACCCTAGATTGTTTGCTACCAGAATGCTTATTGCGGCAAAGGCACGTTTTCCATGTGTGCGTGTTTGTGCACGCATGTGTGTGTGTGTGTGTCTGTGTGTGTCTGTGTGTATGTGTGTGTGTGTGTGTGTGTGTGTGTGTGTGTGTACTTGGGCGTGAGAGTGTTTGTACTTTTTTTGTGTGGTGTTGGAATCTCGAATCATATTTTGTTACTGCTGTTGCTGTCTGTCTCTACTGTGTAACCTGTAGACTGGAATGACAACATAAAAAAGAATACTCCTGCCTTCCTTTCATCTCTTCTTTCCTCATATCCTCTTTTCTCCCCTCATCTCCACTCTCCTCTGTCTCTCCTGACACACACAACGTCCATGGTCACGGGAAGTCCAGCCAACAAACCGTCCATGTTTCTGTCCTGAACCCCCTCCATCAACACATGGCCCTATCGTCTTACTTAAGGGAAGTCATTTGATTATTTGCTTTGTAATAATAAAAAGCAATCAAAGCCCACAGGTTAAACCAGCCATCACCACACACACACTCAGGACAGAGTGCTACATGTCAGCAAGCTACCACCAGCTCTGGCAAACAAACCATTTGTTCATCCTTACAATAAACTGGTTTTCAACATCCACCCGTGTCCTGTCCTTCGGAGGAGCCCTGGAAAAGCCACTGTCAGTGGGTCGTGGCAGAAAGGATTGCTACATTATTTATTTAAATTTATGTCAGCCTACATATCTCCCTGTGTGTTTTGCCATACCATATTGTCTGTACACAGAATCCTGGGACTCAATTGAGCTTCTGTTTAAATGAAGGTTGATGATGTTTCTAATGTTTTCTCAGAATCTACAAATGTAGTAGAAAACTACCCTGTGTGCATGTCGATTTTGGTGGCAGGGACCTGTGAGCCTTGTGACCTGAGATACTGTTACAATGACAACACCACCCCCATGGCTCAGCCACTAACGGAGCCTTCCAGAGGATATTAAAATTTGGTCAACATTTCCACTTAACGTTGGATGAGCGATGGAAGCAGTACAGCGCATCTTCAGAGTGTCTGCAGATGTCTCAACATCTGGTTTCTCACTTCTCTAGTTAAAGTTCCCACAAAATGAAATATTAATATTAGGTCCAAATTGGGTTACCTATAATTTAATTTGCCTACTTCAGTACCACGATACAGACCCAAAATAATAACAAAATGATTAAATGTAGGTATTTTTCATATATTTGCACCCAAAAATGTATTTGTGCTTACTTCTGGTAATACGGCTGTAATACGTCATTATGACACATGCCTGGTGGAGTTAAACTGACAAGTATTTTGTCCAATTACATTGCTCTATTGTCAACTGTAACTCCTAGCACGGTGATTGGCAGTTAGCTTTGGTTTTTGACTGATTTAAATATTAAGGCGCTCTACCTCTACCATCAGCCACCATAGCCAGTCAAAAAATAGTCAAGACATTCAAAAAATATGATGTCATGTTGGATAGGGCCTTTAAGAGAAACTATATGTATGTATGATCCATGTTATTGCTGATAACTGATTGCAGCAGAATGTTAATTTTGTTTGGAAGAACGGACATGCCAGGGAGTATTCTTTGTAATGTTCGCCAATTAGTATGGGATAATCTATGGGTTTCCCAACACAGCCTTCTCAGTTTTCTGGTGCTGAGAGATGAACATCACTGTCAGGATTTAAAAGAGCCTTTTTCAGTCTATGTTTCAGTCACTTACTGCTTAAGAAGCCTGCGGTGATCTGAAACAATGTTTAGACATTGAGAAAATGTCTAAACTAAACGTAAATACACTATAGCACACATTCTTGGTGGTCATACACTATTGGTTATCGAAGTTGCATTTTCCTGAATCAATTCTAGTCAGTTAAGTTGATTTAAGTTGTTTTACATTTTGCTATTTTTCCATTAAATGTGCACAGATTTTGAAGGAATGTAGGCCCTTTAAGGCATTTGGTCTCTGTTGGCTACCTTTCCCTTCACTATTGCCGTTTCCACTCCACATGGGAGGCATTTGGCATGTTGTGGAAAAATGAAGCATCAAGAATACATTTCCTTGAATTGATTACTTGTCAGGGAAAGACACAGCACCAACGTGCCTGTCTTTTCAACTTTGTCATTCGGTCAATCACTTTCTCACCACACGCGCACGCACACATGCATGCATGCATGCACACACGCACGCACACACCCCGAGCAAGATGAGACTTTGACCGGACAAAATTTACAATCTGCGCTGTCTATTTCCTCCCCCTGGCTCTTGGGTCAATATAAATCTCCAGCTGTTTTGCCTTTTTTTGTTAAATCTCCGTTGGCTCACACACACACCGCCACCCGATATTTTGGTTAAATGGCCGGTGATTCACGCGATGACCAGGTGTGCCCAATTATTTCCCATTCAGATGTGAAGGGAGAGTGAGAGAGCAACAGAATGCCTGTTTAGAGTCAACGCTTGTTTAGAGCTGCTACAGTGGGTGAGAGCGTTGGGAGAGCCAGAAGCACAAGGCCATGGAATGTTTGTGGGTGATTATAACATTGTTTGAGCTGCAAGCGCAGATTCTGGAGTTTGTGTTTGGATTACACAACACTGTTTTTGTTAGCACTGTTCCCTTGCCGCACTTCACTCAAGACAATATAATTGGTTACAAATGTGGAATAAAATTGAGATTTTTAAATACGTTATTTTTTATTTTTAAGTATGCCATTTTTTTTGTAATCCAAGAATAGAATGATAGGAGGCAACAAATGTAACAATACAGGTTGATGATAATGATATTGATAATCAAGTTAATTATATTGGTGTGTTGCTAATTAAGTATCTCAACAATGATGCTGTGGATGATGCAAGTAGAAGATTATACACATAGTTTTAGCTTAATATTTTCTATGCATGTGTGTACACGTGCGCATGCGTAGGTGCAAGATACACTAATTCCACTATTGACCTGCATCTCATCTGCCTGAAGTGAGCAGGGCCACTCTTGCATATCTCCAAAGGGTTATTATGGTATTGTGTATCCCTGGGTTGCCAGATTCCCCTGCCCCCCAGAGTTAAAGGGTTAAAGGGGGAGGATTTACACTCGAGCGTCCCTTTCTTTTAGTCTCCAAAAGAAGGCCTTAGTGAGCAGGTCTGATCCCCGGACCTGTGCCAAGTCACCTCCTCCAAGCCCAGCCTTTGTGTGTGTGGACACTGACGTATCGCTGGGCTGAATTCCTCTTAGAGGCTGCAGCTAAATTCACAATTGAATGATCGCTGAGCCTAATGTATGAATGTGGTCTGAGCGACCGGATCTCATTGGGTCCTCAATGCGTCTTGGGTGCATTCACACCTGTACAGCTGTCCATTTGCTGATGCCCCCGTGGCCCCATCTCGTATCAGATCCAGGCCCAGTAACAGCGCCAGCCGACACCGCAGCCGATGCCCCCACGGCTCCATCTCGTCCGGTCCTCAACCTGGGGGCGGCGCCTGCTGTTGTCGCCGCTTCCCCTCCACTGGCGGCTGACAGCGCTCGGATGGCCCGCCATCCACCGCAAGGCCTAACCGGTCCGCGGCCTCCGCTGCCCGATGTGGGATCCTAAAGGAGGCTGTGCTCCGACGCTCCTCCTGCGGGGAATCCCTATCCCAGCGCCGCTGCTGCTGCCCCACCTCAGCGCTCGCCTGTCACCCAGGACGGATCGTGCACTTCCCTCCCACGTCGTCCCTCTGCCTTCTTCTCCATCTTCATCCCCATGTCCTCTCTTCCCCCAACCACATTAATAATGTGGGATTCTGTGAGCAGATCCATCCGCTTTGTGAATGCGGTCACACACTGTTTCCCCGGGGGCACTGTCTCGGTCATTCTACTCAAACTCCCCGGGCTGCTGCACTCACCCCCGTCCTCCATAAATGCTTGTCCATGTGAGTACGTTTCACTGGGAGGGTGCAGGTCTCGGCTGCTCCCTGTCACCTGTGGTGTTCCGCAGGGGTCGGTTCTCTGCCCCATTCTGTTCATCCTATACATACTGCCTCTTGGTTGTGTCATCAGCAGACATGGGATATCCTTCCACTGTTATGCTGATGACACCCAGTTGTACATAAAAACTGTCTCAAGCCCTTCTGCAGCCATGTCTTGCCTCAACACCTGCCTGGAGGAGATAAAGGACTGGACAGCCAACATTTTCCTCCAGCTAAACAGCAGCAAAACAGAAGCTCTCCTTATTGGCACTCCACACCTGGTTCAGTCATCGCCGATCCTCTCTCCTCCTCACCTCCTAACCTGGGTGTTAGGTTCGACCCTCATCTGACATTTCACGACCACATAAAACACTTGGGGGAACACTTGTTCCATCATCTCAAAAACATTTCCAGACTCCGCCCCACTCTAACCCTGTCAGATTCAGAGAAGTTTGTCCCTGGTAAGAGCATCCAGAAGCTCCAGTACAATCAGAACAGCGCTGCCAGGATCCTGATGAGAGTGCGAAAACATCAACACATCGCACCAACTCTGTTTTCATTACACTGACTCCCTGTGTCCTTCAGGGTTGACTACAAAGTTCTGCTACTCACCCACAAATGCATAAACGGACACGCGCCTCGCTACCTACGAGAACTGATCACCCCACAAACCTCCAGCCGCACCCTCAGATCTACCAACAGCTTGCTCCTCCAGGCCCCCAGGACCGAGCTCCGCACCATGGGGGACCAGGCCTTCTGCTCGGCTGGACCACACCTGTGACACAGCCTCTCTAACCATCTAAGGGCAGCGCAGACCCTGGACTCTTTTAAGATGGGCCTAAAAACCTTTTTATTTAGGAAGGTCTTCTCATGCTAACTATTGTTTGAGATCTCCTTTCTGTTTTTGCTATTTATGTTTGTAACCCTGTTTATGTTTTCAACCTTGTTCTTAACAAAAACGTAACAAAAAAAATGCAATATAAATAGAATTCATGATTATTAAGAGATCCGAAACCCGCATGGCTCCCACACTAAACGATCACCACCATGTTGACATTCATACCTCTAAATGTCACGGTGACGGCCAGAGTTAGGATGAGCTCCTTCATGTCATAACGAACCATATGTTTCAGTGTTCCACCAGTCTTTGCAGACTTGCACTGTAATGATCTGTGCCTCATCATCACAACTCAATGACCTCATTAGACTATCTATAGTACACATGACCCCCTGGGCCTGCACACATTTCCTCAAACAAGCATGAATTGAAATCAAAGCTAACAGCCTACCCGTTGAGCAGCAGATGTTTGTAGCTTCTCTTTAGGTATATTGGTTTCGTGGTGGTTTTGGTGTGTTAATGCATAGGGTCGCTATGGCAGGGGTCTTGCCAAGAACAATGAGCTCAGGACCATTGGCACTGTCCAAAGAAAATCCAAAGAGCTTTGGGGGCCAAGGTTAGTGTAAACATGGCTTCTCTCTCTTGACAGGAAGATAGGTGGGGCTGCCATTTCCTGTCAATTACACATACGGATCTTTGAGGAAGCAAAGTGGATTTTCAAAGATCTCCAGGCCAACAAATACAATATAGAGTAGGCCTATTTGATTCGAAATGTAAGAAAAAGCTTGTTGCATTTGTGATGAAGAAGAGGCTATGGTTCTGGAATGTAATGCGAGAGTCCAATTCCATTATTTTGGACATGCTTGAGCCAAGAAGAAATGCCACTTCATAGGCTACTTGATTTTAAATTTAAATTTTAGGATCACTTATCATTTGCCAGGCAGGTAGTTGCAGGATAGAAGTAAAAAAACAACAACAACAGAAAAGCTTGAATGACAACCAAAGGTCAAAGGTCTAATGTGAAGAAGTGGCTAAAGTTCAGGCTTATCCTGAGAGTGTGAGCTGATGGCCATGGTCTTATGGAGGGTTGGGTCCTCAGTTATCACTTGGTGTCAGAAGGTGATCTCAGGTCTTGTTCTGAGGTGGAACTTCACTCTAATTGCATCACAGCCAATTTCACGCTTTTTGGGGCAAGGTGTCAGAATCCAATGCATTGCAAACATATTTAGTTCCACTGCTGGGCATTCTAGAATCTAGATCTACGTTTATTATTATTATTATTGTAACAGACTGTGAGGTATTTACATTGTATTTTGGTATACGAGGAGTTATGACCCTCGGAGTTGCCGTAGGGTGGGAGTTGGCCAAGTGCCTTGTTGATATGTGTCCGGTTCAGAAAATAAAGTGGAAGCGGCAATCGCTGGACATGCTTTACTGGTTCTCGTGTCGTTTATTATTTTATTAACCATATGCACAGTATAGGCGAACCCCGTACGCTCGGTTACATTATTATTATTATTATATACCTTGAAAATAATATAATTAAATACAAAAACATACAAAATCTGTCTGCCAAATAAAATAAAATAAAAAGAATGTAGAGTTGCAATGTATGGAGCAATCAAAACAGTTTTTATTCAAAATAGACTGAATAACGACATTAAAAGATTAATAGAAATCTGCACGGAAGGCTTTTCTCAAAGAAGAATATGTTTTTGCTTTAGGCCTACGTCCAATCAGATTCGGCAAGAGCGAAGAGAGAGAGGGCGTCACTCTGATTGGCTGTTTTAAACAACATATGTCCCCGCCCATATTTGTAAATCAATTACTGCCCAGCCGAATGCAAACGTGAGTGTCAAGATCGTCTCACGAGGCTAACGGGACGGTGGACAAAGGAACAACCCGTGGAACTATAAAGACACATGGCAATAAAAACCTGCATAATCTCTTTCAAAGTTTTCCACATCGGCAGTGAGCCTTTCACGTTCGCTCCTTACATTGGCTTTCTCTGAACAGACTCTGAATAGAAGTGTAAGCCTATAGCTCCTCGGGGACTGAGCCCTTGGCTGCCCTGTTTCGACTGTGTGTAAATCCTCTGTAAAACTACCCAAGCCCGACTCGGACCACCGAATCCTTCAGCTACCGGGCAGCAAGACGTCAATCCAGACATCAGCCAGATGTACAGCGGTCGCAGAGATTTGTCGCCATCTAGTGGGCGTAATTTAGAAACCTAAACGAATAACAGAAGCACTGGTAGTCGCACGTTTTAGCCCTCGCACGGATGGGTGACAACGGAGGAAAACACACGAGCATAGTGCGCTTCGTGACACCCACATGTAAGGCCTAGAGAACCTTCCCACCCGCCCCCTCTCTTTCTCCCTCTGTATATGTCTGCCCCTTTCATCAAAGTTTGCACACACCATGACAGGAGAGAGAGAGAGAGAGAGAGAGAGAGAGAGAGAGAGAGAGAACGAGAACGACGAGGCGGGTCTTTTCTTGACATGCGCTCCCCTGAGTCACATGATGGCAGTGTTGAGATCACCGCCATCTCTTTGATTTCAACTGGGTCTGGAGACAGTTTCCCATGCTATGCATCAGATGCCCAGCGCCCGTGTGTGTGTGTGTGTGTGTACACACACACACACACACACTTGTGTCTTGTAAATTGAATGAATATTCATTCAATTGTTGTTCATTCAGATGTTTGAGGAGACCCTCAACATCCTCATCTACGAGATGGGGGTCCGGTGGCTCAGGGCTGGCCCTCCTAGACCCACGGGGACCCGGATCGTCACCACCGGGAGAGGGTGGGCACAAATCGCTCCGCGCTAGCGGTTCCTTCTCGGTCCACCACCTCTCTTCATCCGAGAACAAGCTCCCGCACTTCCCCTGTTCACTTCTCGGGTCCCCCTTCTTTTCCTTCTTCGTCGTCGGTCGAGCCCATGCA
>OMKN01066827.1:8004-19103 GCA_900302345.1 Melanonus zugmayeri
ACCCCCCTCTCCCTGCTCCCTCATCTCGTGGCTTAATCAGAAGAATTTCAATAAAGTACAATTTCCTCGTTCCGGCTGTTTCGTTTTTTTTGGGGTTGAAACAGTGATACAATTAAGCCATTGCACCTGCGGAGGTCGCCGTCCCCCCCGTGGCAAGACAATAAAGTGGGTGTACAGCCGTGACGAGGGGTCCCATTCGCAGGGGGGGCCCAGTGATTCATGGTCTGACTGGGAGAGTGTGACGGGAGAGGGGAAAGGGTAGATTGCGTAGGGCAGCGGTGATGGAGGTGGAGATGGGGGAGGGTCTCTGGGTCTGATACACACACTCACACGCACACACACACACATACACACACCCCTGTTATCTCCATGGAATGTCAGAGGAAAGGGATTAGACTAGACTGGGGGGGGCACAGGCCAGGTGAGATTACATGGGCCGGCCATTGTGAGCGGGGCCGTGCATGTGTGAGCAGATATGAGACGACCACATAGTGAAGGCATGGGTGTGTGTGCTGCGTGCGTGTGTGTGTGTGTGTGAGAGAGAGAGAGAGAGAGAGAGAGAGAGCGTGGATTTATCTGCCCTTTATATTGAGTTACATTAATGTTTCTATACATTGATGCAGAGTATGAAAAGGTCAGTTATATTATCTGCAATATAAATAAGGTTGCAGTATTTTCTCATGATTTTGTTGCACAGGGAGACTGCAGTCACTATGATGTTGAGCTACAGAGCTCAACCTCATAGTGACTGATGTATTACTGGAGGCAAGATATTAACAGTTTTCCTTAATACCTATAATGATGTACAACTAATTTAGCTTACAGGCAACAGCAAGCCTTTTGAAGAAGACTCATATTTGTTTATACTGGAAATACAGCGCGATGTGGTGGAGGTGGCCTGTCATGTAAAAGAGTTATGAATGGCCCTGAGCAACGTCTGCTAAAGTCATTCTCAATGGCTTCTCAGTGGATGATGCTTAACGTTATGTTTGCAGATTACAGATGGGAATGCGTGTAATGGTGCAAGTGTGTGAATCAGAGCAGTGTTGGGAGAAAGGCCTCAGTCCAGCCTAAAAAAAAGTTTACAGCCAGAACACCGGACTACCCTGTATGAACGCAAGCAGCTGGAACAGTAAAATAATATTTTCTCAACAGATCTCTCAACAAAATTACAGCCCATCCAAAGTTTCCACTTCAGAACCTACTAGAGCAAACTAAGCGACTTTAAAGCTAAACACTGATGTGTGTGGATCAACAATAAGTGAAGCGACTTTGGAGCATCATTATGATTGATTTTCATACAGGAAGTGCTGGGATGAGACCCCGGTGACCCCTGAGATACACAGGTGATGAATGGCGTCTATAAAACGGCTCCGTCACCGTGGGAACCGGGGCTGAAGGAGTCGGTGTCAGCATAGCCCGAGCGCAGGACGCAGGAAGCGCATCGGGACACGGGGTTTTCCTCGACAGGAAGTCTGTGACGCCGCGGGATGGGAAACGCCCCGAGAGCATCTAGAAATATTGATGGCCTCTCTGCGGCGGGGAACTGCTTCCTGAAGTGAATCTTGTTTAGATCAAGGGACAACGTGACAAGGGAGCGGGACCGAGGTGATTTGTGCGCTTCCTGCATAAGGCAAAGCAATCCATTTTAAAACAATTTAATGTGTGTGTGTGTGTGTACATGTGTGTAGTGTATGCCTGTATTGTGTATGTGTGTGTGTGTGTATATTTGTGTGTTTGTGTATCTGTGTGTACATGTGTGTAATGTATGCCTGTATCGTGTGTGTGTGTGTGTACATGTGTGTAGTGTATGCCTGTATTGTGTGTGTATATTTGTGTGTACATGTAGTGTATGCCTGTGTTGTGTGTGTGTATTTATGTGTGTATGTGTGTGTGTGCATTTGCGTGTGTGTGTGTGTGTGTGTGTAGTGTATGCCTGTATTGTGTATGTGTGTGTGTGTGTATATTTGTGTGTACATGTAGTGTATGCCTGTGTATGTGTGTGTGTATTTGTGTGTGTAGTGTGTGTGTACATGTAGTGTATGCCTGTGTTGTGTGTGTGTATTTATGCGTGTGTGTGTAGTGTACCCCTGTGCGTATGTATGTATGCGTAAGTATGCGTATGTAAGTGTTCTCATGCTCAGGGGCCCGTGCTGGACCTAAGATCTGTCAACATTATTATGAAGCTGGTTTCCATTGCACTGCCAGTTCAATACCACCTCAATATAAAGACTAATCTGATATATCTTAATCTGGCCACTGCTGCTGCTGCTGCCGTCCCCCTGGCCTGCTATAGTCTCGTTGGCCGCCTTAGTCCTCGTCTAGCCAACAACACCATTGTGTGGCTCATTACAAATCCTGGAGCTAATCTGACTTTTAATTGAATGGAATTCCTGGTGCGAGGGGCTAACAGGATTAGCAGGGGGCCGCGGTGGAACATGAACGAGGCACCCAGCGTGGTCAGCGCCGGGATTACACAACCGGCTACATTGTGTCTGAAACTTAAAAGTAGCCTTGTGTGTGTGTGTGTGTGTGTGTGTATTTAGTGAGCCAACAGGCATGTGTGTGTGTGTGTGTGTGTATTTAGTGAGCCAACAGGCATGCATGTGTGTATGTGTGTGTGTATTTAGCGAGCTAACAGGCATATGTGTGTGTGTGTGTGTGTGTGTGTGCGCACACGCCTGGTGAACACACCACTAGGATAATGTTGTTTATTTTAAACGTTTTGACTCAAAGAAACACTTGATTTTTAAACGCTAAGAGAATCTCCATACATGGTTTCTCTCCCAGAGTGGTCGTATCTTATTATTTTAATATTTTTGAAAAGGGACAAACACACGTATGTATGTATGTATGTACGCACAGGTGCACATAGGTACATTCATACATCATCACAATGAAATACTTGTACAGAGGTCTGCTATTTAAATGTCACTTTGAAAATGTATTTAATTAAATGTGTTGATGGGCCCTGTCATGCCATACGGTATCTTTACCAACTACACACTCATATTGTGCCTCATCATTGTGCCTCGTGTGTATCATTGTTACATAGACTGAGAATAGGAGAGTGGGAGGAATAGTGAACAACATATGGTCCCAGTATGGCCTTTAGTTTAGTCTAATACTTTCCAGAAGGTCTTACAATAGTCATCTCCAGGCCTGTGTGAAAAATGGTGGAAAAAAATACAAAAAACAAATACAAAAACCATGCTCACACAAGGATTATTATTGTTTATTGATTATTCGTTCTTTTTATTATAATATACAACACTTTTGAAAGCATTTTTATGGTTATAGGCTATAGTGAAAGTATATGAACCTACTGAATGTGTTGCAATTTCACTAGAGGTCAGAGCGTTTTCTGGTAGGTCTAATATTATTTTCTCCTGAAATATTCTCAGGAGCCAGAAATTAATAATTCATCCTTTATGCAAACTAACAACTCTGACCTAGATTTCAACCCTGATCAAATATTTATGGGGCCTAATCTCCCCCCTGTACAGAATTACCACTTCTGACTAAATCTGCCCCAACTTTCATTTTCCATTTTCATTAGAGCACTTGCCTGTGTTGCTCTATGAACCGACAGACGTCCACTTCCCTTCCGCTCCGTCTGCTGTGATAGCGGCGCTGTTCCCCAAGAAATCCCCTCCTTTACGATCAGCCCTGAGGTCAAGATAACAAACCACAACATCAGCTGCGAAACCAAACCACTCGAGATAACTTCATCCTCCTGTGATTGTACCTGCAACACGGGGTTCCCTCCCCAACTTTAGGTCGGGTTAGGTAAATATACGGAGGGACAATAGAGCCGTAGTATAGGAAACATCAAAGAGCTTTGTGCAAAAGGTCCACTGAACAAACAGGACAAACGGCTAATACTGACGTCATTGTAATGCAAACCATACTAAAAAACACATTGAAAACTATTTTCTAAGAGGTGGCATTATTTCTTAAGACTGTAAGCATGCCCTGGGCCGTGTATTTTCACATGAGAATGGCATTGTTTTATCTTTTTATGCAGAAAACAAACAGGCCTACTATTGGACCGTTTGAAGTTTTGAGATTTAGCAGATTTAACAGCTGAACGGCTGATCCACAGAAAGCAGACAGTCGTGCCAACAGTTGTTTCCAGCAGATGCGAGGGGAGAGAGAGAGAGAGACGGTCAGGTTCATTCACAGCCAATTAGATCCAGTTAAGGGTTATGTCAATCAGTGGGTGCAATATTGCATGACCTGAAAACGATGGGGCCAAGCAAGCATCTCCTCAGACAGACTTGGTCAATACATCACTTTTATCACTATCACACGCACAGCGTATTTAATGCGACACTCCCCCTCCCCTATCTCTCTCACTCTTTCTCTCTCTCTCACACCCACACACACACACACACTACTTCTATTCTCTCATCCCACCATTGGCTTCCAATTAACGCCAGGTCAGATTTTAAGGTGCTACTACTTATCTACAAAATCCTACACGGATCAGCACCATCCCACGTGAAGAACCTTATTATTAGCCTATTGTCCTTTTCGCCCCCTCCGGTCTTCAGGCGCCGGCCTTCTATCAATTCCAAAAGTTACAAAGAAATCAGCAGGAAACAGAGCGTTTTCTTACCGAGCGCCTTATCTGTGGGACAGTCTGCCACCTGTAATCAGGGAAGCTGACATTTTCAAATCCAAACATAAAACCTACCTCTTTACTCTCTCATTTGGCTCCTAGGAGTGTCCCTCAGCTCTCGTTACAGCTAAATCGACCTGTTAACCAGCACTAGCCTACCCCTGCTGCCGATAGGTACTAGACAAAAGGATACAACAAAAGGATACCACTTTTCATACGACAACATTAGGGGGGAATACTTTAAAATGTGTGGATGACTACAAATACTTAGGCTCTTTTACTCTGTGAAGGACTTTCATACTAGAAAGGGCATGGCATGGTCAGCATGCAATAAAATGGATAAAATATGGAAATCCCATCTGGATAATATTACAGTAAATATATTTAGGGTAACAATAGAACCCATCCTGCTCTATGGTTCGAAACTTGGACACTATTTGCCAAAAATCATAAGCATCTCGATGGCACTTATACACGACTCCTGTTTCCTGGAAACAACACCCTACCCTGACTGAAATATATGGTGACCTCCCTCGAATATCCCAGACGCTACGGCAGAGGAGAGCACAGTTTGCAGGTCACTGCCTTCGGGCCACAAACGAGCGATCCTCATCCTTCATCTTTTGGAAGCCACGCTCCCCTCTTAAAACATCTCACATCATCTCACATCATCAGGGACACTGGGATTCTGATCGAAGAACTTAGTGGGGCAATGCAAGACAGAGATGTGTGGAGAGAAATTGTAAAATTGATCTCGGCTGAGGCCGAAAGATGGCGATGATGCTCACCAGCCAGCACCTCATCACCATGGATAATACTATGTCCATTTTTTTAAATGTACTTCAAATGTTTGCTTGTAATACTATGTACGTCCATTATGGCACCCATTGCACTCCTAACCAACCAAACACTCTGCGTTCCTTCTCAAGATCTCAAGATGGATAAAGATATGTCCTGTTGTTTTTACAGAATTAACAATGAACTGGACCACCCCTCCCCCTCCGTCAAGACCGACACGTTATCATGTGCGACCTCGTGTGCGAGTTCACTTCTTTACGTGACCCTCGCATGGCTCTAATTAGAGGGTCAGAGTGTCTGTTGGCCCACAAAGTGTGGACCCCCGCCGTGACACAGGAAGGAAGGGAGGGAGGCCCCCCCGCTTCTGTCTCCTTAAAGCCCCGCGGTCGTCGCGCGGCGGCGTGCGTTGTGTACCTGACCGCGTCCCTTTTCAACGCCCGTTCAAAAGTGCACACATCCTGTATTAGGCCGAATGACCTAATGCTGTAGCACCGCTGGCGCTCGCCCGGGTGGAGCGCTTTGTTTTGCTCCACGCTGCTCTTTGCTCGTACTAATAAGTGGAAACAGATGACGCATGCATGTGATGTTTACCGCGTGTCAAGTCATACTTAAAAAGCAACTTAGCAGTAACATACCACATTTTAAGTGGGGTTGCGGAGCAGCAACCAATGTAAACAGACGGAAGATTGCGTCGCTTTTAGGCCGCAGCATGAAAAGGCTTTTGGGTCACGGTGGCGCCGGGACGCAGACTATAGCATGGAAACCCGCGTGATGATTCCCTCGGGTGGGGTTGTGCACAGTAAAGCGGGAGGGGGCACCTTAACAATGAATGGCGGCGATTTCTTTGGAATCGTGTGACAAGGCGACGTGACCAAGTTGTGCGTCAAGTAATTGTGGCGTCCGCCTCGGCTACTTGAGACAATCATTATGTCCCATCTGCTGCGCCAGCCAGACCGGTGTCGGATAATAAGATGCCAACAGCACCCTGGAGACTAGCACCCCCACCTCCAATGCAAACACATGTGTTTAAAATCTGGGGACATGGTGAACATTTGAATGAGTACTTTAATTCTGAAGTTACCAAAAGACACCAGAGCACAGTTTTTACTGTAGTATTGGGACCTCCGCCAGCCAAGGCAGCAGCCCCAGGCCTCCGGTCTCTGGGATGGAGGGGGAGGGTGGGGTTGGCAGGTCACCCTGGTGTGTGGACAATGCGGTTGGGGGTTATTTTTTTATTTTAGGTATGGCAACCAAGTTAAGAGTCCAGGTAGGTTTCGGCTGGGGATTTCCCCCAGCCTCGATTTGGCGTTGGCGGTATGTGGAGTGTGTGTGGTTGGTGTGTGGTTTAAGCAGCCTCACCAGGCCTGAGTCAGGCTGATTAGAGTCTGGGGCTGAGGTGAGGCTGCACACCTGTGGTGCATCCAGTAATCAAGGCCCACAGGTTAAACCAGCATCACCACACACACTTGAGAGGAGTGCTGACATGTCAGCAGGATACCACCTGCTCTGCCTACAATTGTTCAACTCTGCAATAAACCGGTTTCCAACTACACCTGTGTCCTGGTTGTCGGAGGAGCACTGCAAAGCCAATTCAGTGGCCAGTAACAGGAGATCTGCTACAATTGGAAATTGTATTAATCAAATATTAACACTGCAGTATTCATATCCTCTTTTCAATCATCTTCAAAAGAAACAACATCAGCCACAAGGTCATTTACAATAGTTTATTGCATTTTATGTGGGAAAGAAAAATACTCCCAAGAATAGTCCTATTTGAAAATAAAATTCATGTACATCTTTTTGTTTAACACCAGCACCGTTTTTGCCATCAAGACAACACCGGCGATGATTATCGTCCAACAAAACAGACGAGACTCCGCTTCACGGCATGTGAAGGCGACAAGAGGAGACGGCGCTCGTGGAAGGTTCTCTCCACCCGTTGAGACCGGGTAAAACGCTGACCCACACGCAAACAAGGACGCGGTCATTTCAACAAAACAATTTCCCCCTTTTGCAGTAGTCACTCAACCTGTACGTAGAGGGAGAAGCAGCAGAACAACCAGCTGTCCAGAGGTAGACGGCAGTTCAGTTTCGTCAATAAATATGAATGGATGTTAAATTGCCAAATTTCAATCTAAATAAGTTGCACATGAGCAGAGTCAGTCACAGTGGTAATAATTATAATTAAATAGGATAGGTATGGGTGTGTCAGTATGTGTACGGTGAGTGGCGATGCCAGGGGACTGTATTGGATAGCTTATTAACAAAAAGTCATGACATTTGGGCAAATGCAATTTGAATTCATAATTATTTTTCATTATATATTGTGTATTTTGGGTCCTTAATATACAGGGGTAGGGGAGGAGGGTGTAACTTAATCTCTTCTGCCGAAAAATCCCACAAAACATGAGCTGCTCTATTTGCATATTCAAAAAAAGAGGCAACATTGTCTACAAATTGACTTTTAAAAAACAACAGACGTCTTATATATGCAGTCTCCCCTCTCAGTAATGGCGTTCAGTTCCCCTGTAGCTTCTTCATGACCGGGCTGTCGGGCGGTGCGTTGGTGAACACGGTCCCCACGAACGCGTGTGTGCCCCACAGCGCGTGTCGGATCACCTTGCAGCAGCCCAGGTCCTCGATCTGGAAGCCCAGGTGGCGGTACCGCTCGTCTGTCTCAAACAGCGTGTTGTTGGTGTAGGAGCCAAAGAACTGGACGTGGAGACGGGTGGGAAAGAAGTGAAAACAGTGAAGAGGGTAGGAAGTGAAAACAGTGAAGAGGGTAGGAAGTGAAAACAGTGAAGAGGGTAGGAAGTGGCTGCCTTACCGCCAGGCCAGAGGAGGGGTCGATGAAGTCAGCCCAGAAGCCTGCGGTCTGCAGGGCGTAGCAGATCTCTTTGGCTCCAGCAATGAACTAAACACAACAAACAAGGAACAAGTGGGCAACGGGCCAGAATAAGCAAGTCAACGTACATTAGTTTTTCGTCAATGGTCGGTCGGTTGCGTGTCGTCAATAGTAGAATATCAGACAAGAACAGGAACGACACCCTGCACCCAAGGGCTAGTCTTCAGTTAATCCGTAGGAAGAGCAGTGACCACAACCCTCCACATTTCTGGAGGTTTCATGAAGATCGTCAGGACCATAACATTCCTGGTTTTCAAACTGATTTTCTGTCTGCTTCTTATTTTGTGATTCACACCGTTAAAAATTCACTAGAACGCAGGAAATTAAGTCTGTGAAACTGATGGACCCCCCCAGACCCCCGTGGTGGTTTCGGAAAACCTCCCTAGTTCTGAGGGCTCGAGGTTGGCATGTACGTCTAACAAACTAGTCCCCATGCTGTGAGGAACAGTTGGAAGGGCCGTGCGCGGCCGCTGATGTAAATGAGTGCAGTCAAGGCTGGTCAGCCGTGCACTAGGACCGGTTCCCAGACCCGAGGCATGTTAACCAGACGGTTAATAACGCTCTTCATCACAAACACGCACCGCACCGCTCTCACACACAACACACACGCCTCCAATCTGCTGCACACACACGCCTCCAATCTGCTGCACACACAGGGAAACGCTTCGTGCCAAAGGGAAGACGTGCAAGATAGCAGCAAAGCGTCTACTACTACAACTACAACATCATCTGGGCTCACGGGGCTTTGTGAACACAGTCCATCTTAAGGCGTGTGACCATCATCAGAAACAAGGAACTGAACATGCATGGTTTCCATAGCAACACCATACTAAAGCTCACCTTGTCAAGCATCTGCTCCCTCTCCTCGTCTACCTGCTCGCACCAGGAGGTCATGTCGTTTCGGGTCTTTTGGGTAACGGTGACGACCATCATGCCCCGGGACGGCGCTTCAGGGAACATGGATTGGAGATCTACCGGTTAAAGAGAGTGATTAGCTTAGTTGTACTTGGGCTCCCCCTTGTGGACACATCGTGAATGACAGTCCTTGGGCAGGACTCCTCATCCTGTACTCCTTAAGGCGAGCTGGTGGTGTTACCTTACATTAGGGTTAGTATGTCGTCAATGTATGGATACGTGCGTGAATGTGTGTGTGACCCCTTTCGCTGTAAAACATTCAAGTGGCTGTAACTGTAATTCAACGGCAATAATGGGACAAGTGTGACCGTACCGTTCTTGAGCAGGTCAGGGCAGGACTGAATGGCACACTCCACGTTGGAGTTATCAAAGTACTGCTCTGCTCTGTTTACCGACTGTGAGGCGGGGCTCTCATGACCCTGAAACAAACATCAGAAGAAGAACATCTTAGTCAACATGTCGCTGAGGGAGCTGAGGCGATTATCGTCAAATCCCACGTAGTTCCTCTTATGTTTGGAAGAGATACGTCACGCAAATTATTATTACAGATGTGCACTTTTACTCACGCAAAACTCTCCAACAAACTGGGCCAGTATGAACTCGTGCCGCTCGCTGTTGGACGGTGCCGACAGGACGTCAGGGATGGCGCCGTGGACTGTGGGCTTCTTCTGGCCCGCTGTTCCCTCCAGGTGGCAGTCGAACCCTGCGTTCCCGGGCAGCTGGAAGCGATGGTCCTGAGGCCCAAACGGCCCCATGGACTCATCCGGCCACACCGTCCTGGGCCCTGAAACGTACAATAAATGGCACTGATGAAGGATTATTACACTCAGCTTGCCTAGCCAATAGGAGTCATGTCTTGGATGAAACAGGAGAGGCAGAGCACACAGACACACTTAAGAGACTATTTATCTCTCTGAGATACACCATTGTCATCATACTGTATTTCCACAAAGTAAATAATTAAATTATTCTGCTGTCGCTGGTGTGTTACGTAGTCACGTGCAATCGTCAGCTACTGATGACGTAGTGAGTGGTGTCCTATTTCAAGTGGTGTTCCATTTCTTAGGGAAAGATTTCAACCCTATCCCTTGTGGCTCCGTTTTTGAAGTGCACTTCAAAAATCGAGGGCCCTTCAAATCTAGGGGTAGGGCCCAAGTACTAAATACTACACACTACCTACTGGATACTGAATGAACGTTTCAGTACGCAGTCTGTTCACACTGAAGTGTGCAGCCACTATCCCAGAATGCATTTCACCAGCCGGCAGCGATAGCGGGATTTTAAAGCAGGCTGAAAACTGTTATGTTCGCTCTAGGGGCTGTTAATATGTCACTTTATTACATTTCAATATTTTTTCAGACGAGAAAGTAACCATGTAGATTCAGAATATGTAGTCAGTTTATTCAAATAAGGCCTGTTTGGAAATTAGCGCTGACGTTTTCGGACATAAGGAGCCGCTGGGTGAGAGCAGCGGTCATCTCAGCTGCCAGCAGCCCGACTTCTGAGCTGATCGGCCGGTCAACGTCCGTCTCATCCCGGGGAGAACATGATCCATTAACTGATCTGCAGCTCTTGGCTGATTTACCGCTGGCTCTAATGTCTCCGCAGCATTTTGATATATGATATAATTCCTTTTGGAAGATAAATGTTGGTCTCACAGATGAAATCTAACAGAACAACAGCGCTGCCTGTGGGGCTCTATATGTACAGATATCACCACATTTCAATAAACATATATTATAAGGCTGAATAATTATCCTGAAGCAACTGAAACGGGGAGGGTGAGAAGCGCTCTTAATGCTATAAAAGCATTGGGAAAAACTGCTTCCATCCCATCGTCCAGGTGAGCTGGAGTGC
>OMKN01066829.1:0-10450 GCA_900302345.1 Melanonus zugmayeri
TAAGTGGATGTGTCACATTTCCAGCCGTGGCTGAAGAGAGGAGCGGAGTTCTATCCTGCCACTCTCCACGTACATTTCCAGAAGCGGTCACAGGATGAGAACTGGTTTGAACCAGTCTGGTCTGCCCGCCCATCTGGTCGTATGTCTGTCTGGTCTTATGTCCGTGTCACGATCTGTCATGAAGGGGTGCTGGCAGGACAGCAGGAACAGAAGAGATGGGACCCAAATGCAGACGACCGAGGCAGGCAGAAGTCAAGACAGTTCAATCATTTAATAAATGAAAAACAAAAGCTCACAGGCATGGGAAATCAGGAAATAGGATCCAACGAAGTTCAAGAAAATCAACAAAACAAATGACCACACAGGATAAGTCCATGACAAGTATAACAATCCGACAAAGGAAGTGAACTAGAATATATAAGAGAGTCTGATGAGGGAATGAAGTGATTGCAGGGGAGATGGGAGTGGCAACATCTGGAACATGAGTAGAAAAGTGAGGGCATCTGGTGGGGAATGGCAACAAAAACTCAAAACAGAAGGACACGGGAAACGCATGCACACACAAACACAGGGGCATGGGCATGACATACATAATCTCATTGCATTGTCCTTCCATCCATAACTGAAGGAAGGTCAGGTTATTCCTCTTGTATGGTTGGTGTGTGCTTACAGATCCAAAGTCTTCCAGGCAGTTCATTCAACAAGGAAGTTACAGAGTGTGTTCCATAAACGCAATCTTTCAAGTAGCTCAGCATCTTCTGTTAACACACGTTCGTCTTCACATGCACACATACACAAACACAGAGACATGGCGCAGCATGGGCATGACAGTACCCCCACCAAGGGACGGATTCCAGACGTCCCAACAGACCAGCCAGAAACACAGCAGGGTGGGTGGAGGGGGTCCGAAGGAGGGATGCCCGAATGCTGGCCAGGGACAGAGCAGGAGATCTCAGGCAGACGGCCCGGGGCTGGCCAGGGCTGAGCAGTAGATCTCAGGTGGACGGCCCGGGGGCTGGCCAGGGACAGAACAGGAGATGTTGGACAGGGGCAGAGCAGGAGACCTCAGGCGGATGGCCTGGGGACAAGACAGATGGGCGGAACAGTTCTGGGGGACAGGCAGGAGGAAGACCAGATGTGCAGAGCCACTCTGGAGGACGGCTAGAAGTGAGGAGCCACTCTGGAGGACGGCGACGTAGGCGTGACCACTCTGAGCAACTGAGTCTCCATGGCGCTGGGTAGCTGAGGCTCAGGGCTAGCCAGCTCAGGCTCGGGCTCAGAGCTAGGGAGGTCAGGAACAGGGATAGGGCTAGGAAGGTCAAGAACAGGGATAGGCTGGTCAGGGATAGGAAGGTCAGGGATAGGGAGAGGAAGGTCAGGAACAGGGATGGGTAGCGAGGCTGGGTAGCAATGCTGGGTAGCTGGGTCTGCCAATGATGTCAGGAATCACAATGACCACGTCTTCTGGGGCCTCCACTCTTCCCCCTGAAGATGGCCAAGCGAGTCCCTTCAAGGGGACTGCTGGATGTCAGGTTGATGTAACGTGTCCATTGAAGACTTCTGGGGTTTAGGAAAAGCCGGATCAGGATAGGCAGGCTCAGGAACCCGAGTCTAATTGACTGGTGAACAGGCTAGCCGGCTCAGGACCGGAAGGCTGCAGGCTCAGGAACCCGAGTCTAATTGACTGGTGAACAGGCTGAGAAGCAGGCCGAGATGCAGGCTGGAGGTTAGTATGTTGGTGGTTAGCATGCTGGAGGCTAGCTAACTGAGGTGCCGGCTGAAGGTTAGTATGCTGGCGGCTAGCTAACTGAGGTGCCGGCTGAAGGTTAGCATGCTGGTGGCTAGCAGGCCGGGAAGCAGGCTGAGCATCCGGGTTGTTGAGGAAGTCTTAAGCCCCCTGAGTTAACACATTCGTCAGCCAAGGCCTTGAGGATACTTCCTTGTGTGCCACAGACAGACAGGCCTCTTTATACTCTCTAGTGGGGCCCTTCCTCCAACGACTTGGAGGTACAAGAGAGTATAGGTCAAATCATACAGTCATCAAATAATCCGTCTGCTGGGTCCATGTTGGTCGGATCATTCTGTCACAATCTGTCATGAAGGGGTGCTGGCAGGGCAGCAGGAACACAAGAGACAAGACCCAAATGCAGACGACAAAGGTAGGCAGGAACAGTTCAATCATTCAATAAATCAAACAAAAGCTCACAGGCATGGGAATTCAGGAAACAGGATCCAACGAAGTTCACGAAAACCAACAAAACAAATGACTACCACACATGACAAGTATAACGATCCGACAAAGGAAGTGAACTAGAATATATATATAGAGAGTCTGATGAGGGAATGAGGTGCAGGTGGGGAGAAGAACAAGGAAACTCAGGTGAGGGGAATGAAGTGATTGCAGGACAGATGGGAGTGGCAGAGTAGAAAAGTCTGAGGGCATCTGGTGGACTGGTAGGGAATGGCAACAAAAACTCAAAACAGCTGGACAGGGAAACACACGCACACACAAACACAGAGACAGGGAATTGGGCATGACATGCATAATATCAGCCACTCATCTGAATGGAGCTTAGTCCACCTCAGCGCACCTCCATACAATACAATGACAATGATGAAGAGCCCTAACTTTTGGGTCACCTCTGAGCTCATTCAAACATCAGCAAATGACGAATGCTCTGTCCAATCTTATATTTGAAGGACAAAAATAATATGGACGTTTTGCTGACACAATAGTTATACTGGATTATAGTTTTGACACAGGTCTTGGCTCAGTGCCATTTTTCCCAATGTGGTGCTAGGGGGCAAGTCGAGGCTTACAAAGCATCTACACACATCTCAGATTATGTATCGTTCTTATCATGATGTGAAGCCTGGTTTATAGATTTTACTGAGCGGTTACTGGGTGTTTTTTTACTGATCCTTTCCATCAGTTTGTCAGTCTGTCTCTGACACTCTGCCTGTCAATCTGTCTCTGGTGTTCTAATCTCTACCAATATGTCTCTCAGTGTGGCAAGACATTTACAGCTACACCAAGTGTGTGCCCACACACAAACACACACATATGCACACACACTGTAATGTCTGCTTGGCAGTTACAACACAACTCAGATCATTATGCTATATGCTTTTGAGGTGACTCCTCATCTTACATACATAGGTGGCAGTAGCGGCACTTTTAATATCACAAGAACATGACATTACCAGAATACTTCACAAAATCGTGTGTTCTAACACATGGAGGCCATGTATATCGACAACGTGCTGGCAGGACACAAATATGACCTCACACAAAGACCTTGTAACTACACATCAGAACTTCCTGTACCATAGTTTTTAACAAGGCCTCTTCCTCCAACTTGGTTTTCCTTGGGTAGAAGACATTTACTTGCTCTTTAATATCTAATATGATCTCACCCAAGTGCATGTGCAAGGTCTGTGTCGAGAGGTAATCCTCTCTAAATACACATAATCTCCCATTGCTGAATACTCAACTGTAAAATCCCCACTAAAAGGCTCCAGTAGACAGCTGAGACAGAAAAAAACGACAACAAAACCAGTCAGTCTTGAAGATTACACTCTGCTAATAGATTTTGCCCATGAACTAATATTTGTTAATGTCTTTAGGTTGAAGAGCAGACAATTCCTTTGTCTATTGAAACATAGCCATATTTCTGTAGCCGATATGTTAGTTAGTCAGTTCACTCTTCTCATCTGTAGTCAATCAGGGTTTCTGAATAGGACCTGGAAAATAACATAGAAGCAATATTTTTCACATCTTTTGGAAGAAGAAATAACAATAAAATTAACTTTACTTTAAGATGTGATTCAGGGAACGATTATAAAAGTTGGGGAGAGATCCAGTCTGGTGGGTATCTTCTCATCAGTCTACCTTTATTTATGTATTTGTGTCTTTATTCATGCAGGACTACCTCTGCCTTCCTTTATGTAAGTCATGCTGCATTTTACATTGAGCCACCAGGTGTAATGGAATGCAAATGAATGGATTTTGAGCCGTGACTCGGGCTATTTCTGCCGTCTAGGCCACAGGGACGTGCGGCTCTGTCCACATGCCTGCCTTCTTTCTTCACGTTGCATAATTCTCTTAACTCTTCCTCAGCCAAAGTATTTTTGTTTTGTTTTGTTTTTTGCATTATATTATATTATATATTATTATATATTATATACATGTAAGTATAATAAATTACATAATACACATTGGCAGATATCCATCCAGATGTATAGATAGAGAGATATAGATATAGAGAGGTATAGATAGATAGATAGATAGATAGATAGATAGATAGAGAGAGAGAGAGAGAGAGAGGTGGAATAGAGAGAGAGGTAGACATGGAAGAAAGGACAGGATATATATGAAGAGAGTGTAAGTGAGCAGGGGCTACCTCGTTCTGCACTTTGCGTTGCACACATTGTTAATACCGAGCTAATGAGATTGTCATGGTTAATCGAGCAGAGCTGTTTTGTTCTGGCTGCTCACAGTCTCTCCTAAGTGTTTCCAAGTCTCAATTGAACCAAAAAAAAAGAAAACAGTTTTGTGTCATCCTAATTCAATGTGCGTGGGTTTCAGAATAGGACCTGGAAAATAATGTAGTAGCAGTATTTATTTACTTTTTAACGGAAGAACAAATAAAAGGATAATTAGCTTTACTCTGAACGAATGAGTCGTAAGTTGGAGAGACCCAGTGTGGTGGCAGAAAGGGCTTTATTATTATTATGGCTTTATTATAACACTTTCTATGACGCCCATGTCTATAATGCATTATAAACATACTTATAATGCATTATAATCTGCTTATAGCACTTATAAGCACTCATAAATATTCATAATGCTTTATAAGAATAATCATAACACATTATAAAGCATTTTATAATTACTTATAAGGTCAAGTATAATAATACTTCATAATTACTGGTCACTCACTGACACATTATTTAGCATTATAATTTTTTTATTGTGTATTATAATTCTCATAGTTGTAATACATTATAATCATTTTATAATGCATTATAATCACTGTTATAATGCATTATAATGAGATTATAAATTACTCTAAGTGGTCATTGGGTGCCCCACACGTTATCACATCCAATGCAAAGTGAATAGGAGGCGTGCGTGAGGCATCGCGTCTGGTGGGGCCAGGCCGTGAGGTGGGGGTGATTTCCGTATCATAATTCTACAGTGACCGGCAATCCAGAATAAAAGATGTATACAGTACATGTGTACATATACTCATATTAATACATAGAAAATAAGCTGAATTTCACTGGAAACGTACCTCACAGGCTCAAAGGCTGTCTTCCAAAAAGCTCTGCTAGCTGTCTCTAGCCGTTTTCACATATGAACTCCTTGTGGAGTTGCCCTTTCACTCATGTAGCACACAACAGGAGATTGTCATGTCAAACATGTTCTTCTTCTTATTATTATTATTATTACTGGAAATACACCATTTCGTTTAGGCGAGGGGTGCAGGAGGCAGGACATGACATGTTGTGGCTCACCGACACCGAATCACTGAATAATAAAGTAGGCTAGTAGTAAATAGTGAATTCATAGTGAATAATTTATAAAGCATTGTTCCTACATGAGTACTCATTAGTAAGCAATTCATAATCAGTTAAAAATAATTAATAAAGATAATGAGTTTGAGAATGAGATTATTTGTAAAATCATTTATAAAGTGTAAGTTGATGATTTACAAACTATTAATATGTTAATAATGCTTTATAAACATGTAATAATGCATTAGTTTTTTGTCTTTTGTGTGCGCTCATCTAAACTCGACTATTAAGGATCGCACGGTGGCACATTGGTTAGCACTGCTGCCTCACAGCAAGAAGGTCCTTGGTTTCAAACCCCGGGGGGGCTTTCTGTGTGGAGTTTGTATGTTGTATGCTCCATTTTCCTCCCACACCATAAGACATGTTAGGTTAATACTCCCTGTGCCCTTGACCAAGGCACCGGCAGTAGACCTGGAGTTGGTCCCCGGGGCGCTGCACTGCGGCTGCCCACTGCTCCTAGTGCTGCAGCTAGTGAAGGTCCACATTCAGATTTCATTATGTAGTACTTGTGCATGTGCAATGACAAATAAAGATTGTTCTTCTTCTAAAGTGCTACCATAACATTTGACTGAATCTTGTTGTTGTCAAAACTGGAGAAGCTTTGATGATATAGGAATTCAACAAAGTAGTGTCAAATGCCCAATTGTACTTTTATTATACTAAATGCTATTTGTGTGATGGTCACTGTTACGGTCACTGTGATGCAGGGGCGTAGCTATGGGTGGGCCTGGGCCACCTATTTCATGCCCAGGCCCACCCAAACCAAATCATTTTGTATTTTTATTTTTATATAATATATAATAGTAGATCGCGAGTAGAAGAGTAGAATACTTCGATGTTGACCCCCCGTCAACATCAGGCCCACCCACTTCTGTCCAGGCCCACCTACGCCACTGCTGTGATGGTTGTAGGATAGTTGTGGGATGGTCGTGGGCTTTGTCAGTGATGGTCATGTGTTGGTTGTAGGATGGTTGTAGGCTGGGTCATGTGTTGGTTGCTGATGGTGGCTGATGGTCATCAATAGCGGCCCTATAACAAAACAAAACAAAGAAAGGAAAATGAGCATGGATGCCTTTTTAAATGGTCATGTAAAAAAGTGGCAAAATAACAGTTGAACTGCAGCTTACCTGCGTCATGCGCTTCCTAAATCTCCTTTAACATGAGGTCACTGCCCTCCAGAGACCCGCGAAGCAGCCAGTGTTCCTGTTCTCTTGAGCAACACTGTAGCCATAATCGCAAACCACAATGTTAAGATGGGATCCAATCTGCACCATGTAGGAGCCATAGGAGGTACAGTGTAGTCCAGTCCATCCAGTCCATCTGTGATGGAGTTATGTCCCAAAGAGTTCAGCGGACTATAGACTTCCAGAAGCCCTGTCAGTGAAAGACACAGAGCCGGTGTCAGAGGTACCTTTCACATCCAGAGTTATTCAGCGTCCCTGACCGAGGTCAGTGATGCTTTCTTCATCCAAAGGAAGCATTTAACAGTGGAAGTTGGTTTCCATTTTTTCTATCTATATATACAGTATATATATGTCCTCACTTTAGATGAGCTCACACAAACTTAAATAATGCTTTCTAACTACCTGAACTAATCATGATCATTATTAAGGTTACAAAGATTATTACACATTATTATTATCTTATTACTCATTTGTAACTGATTATGAATGGCTTACTAATGAGTATTAATGTAGGAACAGTGCTTTATAAATGATGAATTCACTATTTACTACTACTTTAATAATGCTTCAAAGTTGCAGTTGCTAGTCTAAAGTGCTACCAAAATGCTAAAGCAGGTGCTATGGTGACTGGGATGTCAACGTGGTGGGTGTCACTTTGTATAACATTTGTGACCACTGCCTTAGGCTCTGGATGAAGATATCCAGAGCCTAACATATTTAATACAGTGCTGGGCAGTAGCGTCGCTGCAAGTAGCGGCATTACTAAGTTTAACTACATTTCCCAGTAGCATAGTGGTAGCTGTTTTCTGAATCAATTGCCTTTTCAGTAGCAAAGCTCTTTTATTGATCAAGTAGTGCGGTAGCGACCACACAAGCTACATTTTCCCAAGTATTTCTGAAGCTCAAGCGCAGCGGAGATTTTCTGCTGTGGTCTGAAATACAGGCCCTGAAATAAATCTGCTAAGGATCAGTAAGTGACACCACCGCTGTACACAGACCTGTATGTGTAGCCGACAGAAGCACTTCCGTATGACGGTGACATCACGTCCCAATCCTGTGACTTGTCTGCTGCAGGGGAATACAGACACGCAAGCTTGAGTTTACTAATGGATGGCAGAGGGTGAGGACGGAGAGGAAGAGATCCCCATTGTCACACCCACACACGCTCTCGACACCTGCTTTTTGTTATTACTGTATGTGGAGCACATGGTGCTTGCGATCATAGCAACAGCAACAGCCTGCTGTCAAACACGCAGCCACGTTTCACTGTGAAAGTGAAATTTGAAAAAGGGACATTTGAAGAGTGAGAAAGAGACATTTGAAGAGTGTGAGGCAAAGTGGAGAGAGGAACCGATGCCAAAATAACCCCCAATAAAAAAGTCTACAAGAGTTAGCGTGCATTAACCTCTCATGTTTCATCTCAACTTTGCTGCTCATTAATTATTCTCCCCATCTTCCTCTCTCTCTCTCCCTCTCTCTCTCTCTCTCTCTCCCTCTTCCTGTTCACCTCCTCCAGGTCCAGCCCAGAAAATGCCCGTCGACTCCACAGCCCTGGACTTTTTCCAGCTCTTCGTCCCTGACAACTGCATCCAGAACATGGTCACCCAGACCAACATGTACGCCAAGAAGTTCCAGGAGCGCTTCGGCTCCGAGGAGGGCTGGCGCCCGGTCACGGCCCAGGAGATGAAGGCCTTCCTGGGCTTCGTGGTGTCCACCAGCGTGCACCGCTGTGAGTCAGTGCTCAGCATCTGGAGCGCCGGCTTCTTCAGCAACCGCAGCATCGCGCTAAAGATGAGCCAGGGGCGCTTCGAGAAGATCCTCAAGTACTTCCACATTGTGGCTTTCCGCCCGTCCCAGGGCTGCAATCAGGGACTGTACAAGATCCAGCCCTTCCTGGACTCGCTGCAGCAGTCCTTCAGCCACACCTTCAGACCCTCGCAGACACAGGTACGTGAGTGAAGTTCTCTCGAAGTCACACCGGCGCGACTGTGGAGTGAATTCAAGATGCATGTCATTAAAGAGCAGGTATAAGGGGGGTTAGGGCATCTTGCTCGTGGATGCATACAGGACATAAAAGACTGGACATAGAGGTTGAAGTCGACCCCAGAACCTTTTGGCCTGGGAGTCGAACAACCCTAGCCACTGCACTACACTGTCCTGGTACTCACCTACCCATCGTAGTACTTACTATGCGTTCTACAACCCACACACAATATTCCCGTATGAGTTCAATCTCTTCATCCATACTTGCAAACTCAATTCAAAATTTGTGCAAGGACACAGTACACAACAGAAACAGGAAATGACATTAAGGGGCTTTGGTTCTGTCCAATCACAGACAAGAAGTGTTGTCCTACCCTTTCCATAATCTGAAATGTCATTGTGTTTTGTAAAATGTCGTTGTGTTTTGTGAAATGTCTTTGTGTTTTTTTAATTGTAGTGTTTTGACCCTCAGGGCCACCGTAGTGTTGGGCAATAGGGTTGCGATGTTACTAAGTTTAACTACATTTCTCAGTAGCGTGGTGGTAGTGTCACTGTTTTCTGAATCAAATGGCTTTTCAGTAGCAAAGCTCTTTTATTGATCAAGTAGTGATCAATAAAACACACACACACACACTCAACACCTGCTTTTTGTTATTTTGTGGAGCACATTTATTTTTATTTTTTTGGAGCAGTGAGGGCAGAGAGCACAGCTTATTGTTTAATAAACCATTGAACTGAACATGTTTTGCCTGCCTATCTGTTTGAATGACAGTTGTATTGATCACTGAGATAGCATTGACTTGGAATGAAGTTGGTTCAATGTAGTAAACTACTTTTGCCATGTTGCTGTAGCTTAGCTTGCTACATGTCTCTGAGTGGGGGGGGTAGCTTCAGTGTAGTGAAGCTTCATTTAATGTAGAGTAACTGGTAGATTAGCTCTCGTACCATAATGGTTGCTGAGTTGGTTTGATGTCTTGTTGTTTGTGGCAAAGAGGTGAATAAGTGCATCAGCTTTGCAAACAAGTACAGCAGATGGGTTTTCCCAGTGGTGGGTCATTACGAAGAATGTGTGTGTTCCTGTTTTGACTAAAACACACACACATTATTTTCACTGCTAAATGTTACTGGCTGGTAACACAAGATAAGTCTTAGTTTAATATGTTTTGTATATTTATATAGAACTATAATTACGTGTAATAATCATTATTTCCCCAGCACTTGTTTATGAACTTTCCCTAATTCAAGAAGAGTTTAGTGAAGGAATGAGGGCATCCAAGTCATATCAGACGTGTGTGTGTGTGTGTGTTTGTGCATGTATGTTCATGCATGCGTGTGTGTGTGTGTGTGTGAATGTGAGTGAGTGTGTGTGTGTTTGTGTGTGTGTGTACAAGCATGTGTGTGAATGCGAGTGTATGTGTGTGTGTGTGTGTGTGTGTGTGTGTGTGTGTGTGCGTGCGTGTGTGCATGTGTGTGTGTGTGCGTGTTTCATTTACAGTATGTGTGTATGTAGGCCAGTCTGTTTCTTGTGCTGGGTTTTGGTGCCAGAGACAGCAGGTCCAGAGCACCAAAGAGCTGCCAGTGAGAACACAGCACAGGACATGCTGATTCAACGACGTATGTGTACATATTTTAGACCTACTGGTGGCAGAACAGTACAGTACAAAGAAATGTATGTATGTAATGTATTTATCTCAAATTCCAGG
>OMKN01066846.1:0-10597 GCA_900302345.1 Melanonus zugmayeri
CTGGCTGTAACTGTGGTATTATTCTATGTTATGACTAACAGAGTAATGTTAGAGTTGGCCAATAGGAATAGCCTGGGGGCGGGATGTCATGGGGAGAACTGTATGCACGGGAGGAGAGAGAGTTATGTTATGTTGCCAAGAGGTCACGTTAAATAAATGTCCAGATCAGTTCACAGTTGTGAGTCTCACATTCTTCCAAGAATACACGACATGGTGTCAGAAGTGCTGTGAAACAGATCAAGCGGACAAGGTCTACCTCGGAGGTGAAATAAAAAGGTTTCATGAGTGACGGTGAGGACGGGGAGCAGCTAGGGGGAGACAGAGCTAGCAACATGGCTAACGTGGCACCCGCAGCACCCGCGGCTACCTTCAACATCCAGCCGCCTGAGCCCTTTGATTTTTCCAAGCCTCACGAGTGGACAAAATGGATCCGGAGATTCGAGAGATTCCGTCAGGCAAGCAATTTAACTGCAAACTCCGAAGAGAATCAGGTAAATACTCTGATTTACTGTATGGGAGACGAAGCTGATGATGTTTTGAGGGGCCTGAATCTCGGTGAGGCAGATCAGCTCGAATACGGTAAAGTGCGGGATGGCTTTCAGTCTTTCTTTGTGGTGAAAAAAAACATTGTGTACGAACGTGCACGTTTTAACATGCGCAAGCAAGAAGCAAATGAGACTGTAGATGCATTCGTTACTTCCCTGTATGGATTAGCAGAGCACTGTAATTATGGGACGTTGCATGATGAGCTAATCAGGGACAGGATCGTAGTGGGACTGGCTGACACACGTCTCTCAGAACGCATGCAGATGGAGAAAAATCTAGACCTGGAAAAAGCCATCAACATGGCTAGACAATCAGAGGAGATTAAAAAGCAGCAAAACATACTGAGGAGCGATGCCAGTAGTGTAAAACACATGGATGATGTTAGCTCTGTGGACAGAGTGTTTAAAGGCAAGCAGCAGTATGACAAGCCTAGCTTCACCAAAAACAAAAGCTATGGAGCACAGCCACACAGCAGTCAAAGTAAAAATCAAAACAGCTCACAGTGCTACAAATGTGGGGGCGGGCCTCACCCTACACACGAGTGCCCTGCAAATGAGGTCAAGTGCCATTCCTGCGGAAAAAAGGGTCACTACCAGCGTGTGTGCCGTGCAGGTAAGGCTGTGTATGGTATTGAGAAAGAAGAGGAAGGGAGCTATTTTCTTGGCTCTGTGACATCTGAGCAAGAGGCATGGACTGCTGAGATAGCCATAATGAATAAAAACATCACTTTCAAACTGGACACCGGAGCGGATGTTACGGCTGTGTCACAGACGATGTTTAACAGCATTTTTTCAAATACACAGCAGCCCCTTCTCCAGAGAGCAGAGAGACCCTTGTTGGGTCCGGGACGGATTCCGTTGGATGTGTCGGGGTTCGCCAGACTGCAGCTGAGAAGTGGAGCCAAACACATCACGGAGAAAGTCTATGTGGTCAAAAATCTGAGTACGCCATTGCTCGGGTTGCCAGCCATCGTAGCCCTTGGCCTTCTCATCCGTGTCAGCAGTGTGGACATGGGGACTCTCAAGACGAGCTACCCAAAGCTATGCAGTGGGCTGGGTACGGTACGTAGAGCATACCACATTAAGCTTACACCTGATGCTGTGCCGTTTTCATTGAAAACCCCTAGGAGAATTCCACTGCCGTTGGTGGGGAAGGTCAAGGAAGAGCTCGAACGCATGCAAAGGCTGGGCGTTATCAGCCGCGTGGAGGAGCCGACCGCCTGGTGCGCCGGCATGGTGGTCGTGCCCAAGAAAGACAGCGGTAAAGTGCGTTTATGTGTGGACTTGACAGGCTTAAACGAGTATGTGTGCCGTGAAAAGTACATTTTACCGTCAGTAGAGCAGAGTCTCGGGACACTTGCTGGAGCGAAAGTATTCAGTAAATTGGATGCCAACATGGGGTTCTGGCAGATTCCACTCACGAAGGAATCAGCCAAGTACACCACGTTCATCACACCCTTTGGCCGATTCCACTTTAACCGTCTTCCGTTTGGAATCGCCTCAGCACCCGAACACTTCCAGTGCATGATGGCAGAGGTCATTGAGGGGCTAGAAGGGGTGGTCTGCCACATTGATGATCTATTAGTGTGGGGGCGGGACCAGGGAGAGCACGACGCTCGACTCCATGCTGTGCTACAAAGAGTGGAAAAAGCAGGCATCACCCTGAATGTGGACAAATGTGAGTTCTCCAAGAGTGAAATGTTTTTCCTGGGTCATATCATCACAACTGAGGGCATCCGCCCTGACCCGAGGAAGACGGAGGCCATCACGGAGTTGGTGGAGCCCACAAACGTTACTGAGTTGAGGAGTTTTCTCGGCATGGTCAATCAGCTGGGAAAGTTCATCCCCCAGCTGGCGGAAATTGATAAGCCGCTTCGTGACCTCCTCTCAAAGAAAAACTGTTGGGTCTGGGACGTGGACCAGGCTATGGCATTTGAAGCGCTGAAGAAGGCACTGTGTTCTGCTCCTGTGCTGGCTATGTATGACCCGAACAGAGATACTAAAGTGTCGGCCGATGCATCATCGTATGGATTGGGAGGTGTTCTTCTCCAGAGAGAGGGGGAAGGATGGAAGCCCGTGGCGTATGCATCGCGCTCGCTCAATCCAACTGAGCAACGCTACGCGCAGGTAGAGAAGGAGGCGCTAGCCCTCACATGGGCCTGCGAAAGGTTCCGGGATTTCCTCATAGGGAAACATTTCTGCCTGGAGACCGACCACAAACCCCTCCTCAGTCTACTTGGAGCCCAAGCATTGGATCTGCTGCCGCCAAGAATCCAGCGCTTTAGAATGAGGCTCATGCGGTACTCATACTCCATCGTGCATGTACCAGGAAAGTCACTTTGGACAGCAGACATGCTGTCGCGTGCACCTGTGAAGTCATGCATGTCTGCAGGAGATAAAGAACTGATGGAGAGCACCAACATATACGTGGACTTTGTTATAGAGAGTCTACCTGCCAGTGCCTCATACATGGAAAACCTGAAAGAACAGCTGAATGCTGACAGTGTCTGCTCACGTATTATGACACTATGCACAGAAGGATGGCCAGCGCATGCAAAGGAAGAACTGCTGCTGAAAAACTACTGGCCAGAGCGAGATACACTCACAGTGCAAAATGGATTATTGCTGAAAGGAGCACGGCTTGTAATACCATCAGCAATGCGGAACGACGTGCTAGCCAAAATTCACGAGGGACACCAGGGCGTGGTGAAGTGTAAAGCGCGCGCTCATCAGTCTGTGTGGTGGCCGGGACTCGGGCAGCAGATAAATGACATGGTACTCAACTGCAGGACATGCATACAAGAGCGCCATAACCACAAAGAGCCACTCATGGTGTCTGAACGCTCTGAAAGACCGTGGCAGAAGTTGGGGGCAGACCTGTTTGTCTTGGGAAGCAAGACATACCTGCTCGTTGTCGACTACTTCTCCAGGTATGTTGAGATTGCACAATTATCTCACACCAGGTCCACCGACGTCATCGTTCATTTCAGCTCAATCTTTGCCCGTCATGGCATCCCAGAGGTCCTGATGTCAGATAACGGGCCACAGTTTTCTGGACAGGCCTTCGCGTCCTTTGCAGCTACATATGGATTCAGACATGTCACCAGCAGCCCAAGGTTTCCTCAAAGTAACGGCGAAGCGGAACGAGCAGTCCAGACTGTGAAAAATCTTCTGAAAAAGGCTGGGGATCCTTATCTGGCTCTACTCGCCTACAGAGCCACACCCCTACAGAGTGGTTACAGCCCGGCTCAGCTTCTCATGGGCCGACGTCTCCGCACCACGGTGCCGACCGTTCCCTCCCAGCTGGTTCCTATGCTGCCGGACTGCAGTGCGTTCGCTCGGGAGGAGGAGAAGAGAGGCGTGGCAGACGCTGCAAACTACAACAGACGTCACCGTGCCAAAGCTCTCAGTGACTTGTCACCAGGAGAACAAGTATGGGTCACTGACGCTAAAGAGTCTGGGACAGTGCTCCAGAACCACTCCACTCCAAGGTCGTACTTGGTGGATCTACCTCAGGGGGTGGTGAGACGCAACCGCCTGCATCTGATACCTCTTCAGACATCTGCACAGGACAGAGGTTCCCCACTACAGCACCAAACGCCAGAGCCAACTCCTGAGCAGGCTCACATGTCACCTGCTGTGGTACCCCAAGCCTCACCTGAAGGGACTCCCTCTCTCAGAACCCGGTCTGGGAGAACTGTAGTGAAACCTAGTAGGCTTGACCTGTGAACGGGGGGGTAAAGGGGATCTGAGAATGTAAAAAAAAAAAAAAAAAAAAAAAAAAAAAAATTATTAAAAAAAAAAAAAAGTAAAATAACAAGAAAAATCAATGTTATGTAAATGCTATGGGCATAGTTTAAAGCACTATAAATAATACTGTTTATGTTACAGGGACAGACCTTTCTACACAAGAGGCAGAATAATCCTCTAAGGTCTGATGAGACAAAGGCAGTCTACCCTTTGTTCTCGAGAAAGGGGAGATGTGGTATTATTCTATGTTATGACTAACAGAGTAATGTTAGAGTTGGCCAATAGGAATAGCCTGGGGGCGGGATGTCATGGGGAGAACTGTATGCACGGGGGAGAGAGTTATGTTATGTTGCCAAGAGGTCACGTTAAATAAATGTCCAGATCAGTTCACAGTTGTGAGTCTCACATTCTTCCAAGAATACACGACAGGAACAACCACATTTATACAGGTCAGCTTAGATTTCTTTACCTTTTCTGGCTAGATTAGAAGGGGAGGGCGGCAGTAATCCTCAGCACCAGGCACTCCTTCTTGTGGACCAAATACCCAGTTACTGATAAAGATACTCCAGGACACAAACATTTACAGGAAATTCCTAGTTACAAAACTGATAAAAACCCAGTTACATCTGATAAAGGAGAACGCTTTTCAACCTCATCTCTATCCGCAATATGGATATAGTGTGAAAAACACCTGCAGTTGCAGCAACTGCTCTGTCTCTGGGGCGCAGCTCAGTCAGCACAGATGCAAAAAGACTTGCGTCATTCGGCCTACAGATCATGGCTCAAATACACAAGTCACCAATACAGAGACATCCTTAAGCTAGTCCTAGTGAAGGAGAAGGCTTGTTTAAAGTAAACCAGAACCATTTTGTATGTGTAGGTCTACTAGCATTTTGAGTGTGAAAAGATTAATTCTAAACAAAAGTTAACCGAGTCATGAAAGAAATTAAGAGTTTTATTTCAGTATCACTCTTCCACAGCCGTTAGTGACTTAACCGCTCCTGGTCTTCCAGCCTACTACAACTCCCAGCGTCAGTTCTGGATTTCAAAAATGTATTTTATTAAAACAAATTGTAGAACACGCAAGACGTCTACCAACTCTGCTTGGAAGTGGCCTTTACCTTCCAGGAGGGGAGTTCCATGGAGTCATCATCATCAGGACTAGCAGCCGATCCAGAGGACCCATCAACAAGAAACACTCGGATACAGACTCAACGCATTAACAAAATATAATTTCCATACTTAAGTTGAGTAGATGTTAATGCATTTCTCATACAGAGGGCAATTGCATGCCCATATTCTAGAGACTGCATCACATTATAAAAGCTGTTAAAGTAAATCATGGACGATATTAACTAGTTTAACAGTTTTGAAATAGGACCATCTCACCACTCTGAATTAAACTGCCCCTGAAGGAGGAAACACAAACTAAGATTTAGTACATGTCATCAACTGCTCATATTAAAGCATTAAGAATTTATTTAAAAATCGTTTGACCAAACTTGAATATGAAAGTAATAACTAACCATTATGAAGGCCAGCATGAGCGACATCTAGTAAGATGGTTCTAGTACAGTCAGGGAGAACATGACACAAACCAATAAATGGTGAAAACATTAGTTTAACCCATCAAATGTTCAGTAAATCCCCTTAGAAAGTGATAAACTTGACTTGCCTTCGTTGCAGATGTTTGTATACATTTTCCAGTGGACTCTTGGCAAAATACGCAAATTATACATTTGTTACAAAAAAATGAAAATCAAACTAAAGCAGCTGAATTTGCCAGTGAAGAAGTTTAGGGTTGCCAAACCTACGTTGAAAATGACAAGCGTGTGTGTACCAATATTCAACTATAAATGCAAAGTTCAGCAACCATCTACACAACAGAAAGCAAAGCTCAACCAGTTGTGTTAGAGCAAACTCCACAAACCAATCAACACATCAGTTGACAGTGACCTGTAGATAGGACACAGCCAGAGGCAAATGGAATGAAGCCACATAGCACAGAATTAAAGCACAGAGTAAACCACATAACACAAAATGAAGCATCATAGCACAGAACAACGCATCATACAGAATTAATCCACATAGCAACAGAACCAGGGCTGCCAACTTTTCAGAAACCCTTGGAGTGAGATTAAATGGAAGTACATTTTTCTGGGGCCCATTTGTAGTCCCGAAGACATTTATTAATTTTTGTACTTGAAGTAAAGAAACATGACTATTTCATAACTATACAGCCTTTTCCCCAGTTTCATAATTTCTAATCCTTACCCCAACCATTAAAAAATGAACACAGAAATAAAGGTTTTTGGCCACCAGAAGGATGATTGACCTGGTGGGTAGAGGCTGCAACCTCAGTATTTTCAACAATGTGGACAGGATGGAGTCAGTGAGTGAGTGAGTCAGTGAGGGACATTCACTCTTCTAGGCCGGTCCCCTACACTACAGGGTCCAGCAAAAAATGTACTTTGTGAAAAGACAAGTAAACACACAAACACAGCATGGCTCATGTTGTGTTGTGTTTAATTTGGCCAGGTCAGTTGACACTTCTAAAATGAATTTTGTAAAAAATAAATTAAATGTATGTCTGTTTCATCCAGACATCCTCCTCTGAGGTCGAGGCAGCTGTCAACTCCACCCCTGCGTCGGCCACGCCCTGGCAGGTGGTTTCTAGCGCCTCCCTCATTGAGGTCATCGCCCAGATGCTGACTCAGGTATCCATGTTGCTCAAGTGGTCCCACATGGGGACCAGTACTGCCCCCCCCACAACTGATGACTATTGCTCTGACATTGACATGATATGACAGTGTGAGAGTGTGGGTGACTGGTTTAAGCAGCCTCACCTGGCCCGAGTCAGACTCGTTGAGGCTGCACACCTGTGGGCCAATCAGGCCCACATGCTTAAACCAGCCACCTTTACAGACACTCAAGGCTGAGCCCTGTCCTGACAGTATGTACCATCCGCTCGTTCATTCACCATTCATGCTTATCAATAAACCGGTTCCAACATCGCCCTGTGTCCTGTCGTCGGGGAGAGGCCCTGTAGCCGCCAGGTGTATGTTCATTTGGTGGCAGTGGCAACGAATACGTCACAGACAGACATACTATTGACATAAATGTTGTGTCAAAATGGTATTCAACATATACATCACAACATATACAACACTGCTAGTGCTGACATCTGTGATTAGGACATTTACTTTGAAATGTTGGGGTAGCGATAATATAGTTTTGCATGACAGCGCTACCTTGGCACACAGCATGTTAAATGTGACAATACAAGTACCTGGAGGAGGCACGGATCGCTGCTAGAGCCACTGAAACCCATGGTTATCTCGTGTACTGCTGTTGTGCTTTCCAGGTCAGCCCCGTGTCCCTCCCATCTGCGACTCCTCTGAAGATCCCAGTTCTCTTTCAAGAGACCCAGCGCCTCCTCTGCTCCTTCTTCCCCTGGGTCAGGGTGACGGAGGACAGGCAGCAGGACAATAGTCTTCTCCACCCCAACACTCCTTACAGGTCACCACTCTCCACATGTTGGAATAAGATAACCTGGGAGAGAGACAGAAAACAAACACGCAACAGAAAACCTCACGTTCGTAACACCCAGCAAGAGGCTGTTTGACAGACATTCATCCAGCAGGGATGTCAGGGTTGATCTACCCGCCCCGTTCGCTGGTGACGGGAGCCAGAGTTTCCTCAGCTGGGCAAGGCAATTGGAGGTGGCCGTGACCGCGACTACAGGAGGCAGCCGCGGCTGCAGCGAGGAGCTGGTGAGGATTCTCCCTACTCACCTCAGCAAGTCGGCTTTTCTGCTGTGGGACAGCCTCCCGGCTGCAACCAAATCGGATTATGCTGCAGTGAAAGAGAGACTTGGAGCTGCATTTGGACAGAAACAATTAATGGACCGCTTCAGGGCCTGTCTATCGGCTCGGGTGCGTGCTCCTGGGGAGAGCTTAGAAGTGTATGCTGCGGACTTGAGCCGGCTGGTCGCGGAGGTGTTCCCGGATTATGGGGACGTCGCTCAAAGGGAGGATAACTTTTGGCGCTTCCTGGCCGGTCTGGACCCGGCATTGAAGGCCAAGTGTCTCGAGCAGGGCACCACGGATCTGGAGGAGGCTTTGACAGTGGCGGAGTCACTGTGCTGCGGGAATCCACCCAGTGTGTTCTGCTCGGACTGGACTTTCTATCCAAGAATCATGCTCTGCTGGACTCGAGGGGTGTTACATTTATGGGACGTTGCTGTGCCCCTGCTTTGGGGTAGAGAATTGGTCCCTGAATGTTGTAACGTGTCCCTTGCTGATGTCATGACCATTCCCCCACTGAGTGAGGCCCTGGTGCCAGTGGACGTTCTCTCTCCAGCTGATGCCGGTCGGCCTACCACAGACTTTGAGGGGTATCTGGAACCTAACATTCCAGAAACGACAGGACTGGTGGTTGCTTATACAGTGAACAGGGTGAAGAAAGGTAGGACTTCGGCCTGCATCCTCAATCCCACTGGGGAGGCGGTGGAGCTCAAGCGGGGGCTGCACCTGGGTGAATTTTACCCGGTTGGAGAAACTGATATTTTAGTGCCCCCCGTGACACTAATAGCAATACAGCCACACCGACAGCTGCTGCAGGCCCTGTCTCCTTGGATGAGTCCCCTATCACAGCTGAGCAGAGAATGGAGCTGGCTGATCTGCTGCAGAGGTTCACTGATATTTTCAACCTGTCAGGCAGGAACACGGGCAAGTGCACTGGTCAAGCATCACATCAGGACTGGAGACCACTCCCCCATCAAGCAGCGTGCCTATCGTGCATCTCCTGAAAAACGGGCAGAGATTGAACGTCAAGTGGCTGAGCTGCTGGCTGATGGGGTTGTGGAGGAGAGTTGCAGCCCCTGGGCGTCCCCTGTGGTCCTGGTGAAAAAGAAAGGGGGACAGTGGAGATTCTGCATTGACTATCGTCATCTCAATGCGGTGACGATGAATGACTCACACCCCCTCCCACGAGTAGATGACAGCTTGGACGCTCTGGCTGGCTCGGCCTGGTTCAGCTCCCTTGACCTTTCAAATGGCTACCGGCAGGTAGGAGTGGCTAAGGAGGACCGGGAGAAGACGGCCTTCACTACCGGCCGGGGCTTGTACCAGTGGCGGGCCATGCCTATGGGTCTGACTAATTCCCCGGCCACATTTCAGCGCATGATGGAACTCTTGAGTGGCCTGCCGGGGTACATCTGTATAGTGTACTTGGACGATATACTGATATACAGCCGTTCATTCGAGGACCACCTCCTACACCTGGAGGAGGTCCTGTCCAGGATCCAGCTGGCCGGCCTGAAGTTAAATCCCAGGAAATGCCACTTTGCCAGGGATCATGTGGTGTTCCTGGGTCATGCGGTCTCCAGCTGGATCCACGGAACACTGATAAAGTGAGAACTTGGCCGATCCCTCGGACCCCCTCAGAGGTCAGGGCCTTTGTGGGCCTGTGCTCCTATTATAGGAGATTTGTGCGTGATTTCTGCAACACGCTGCACCGCTAAATCGACTGGCAGGGAAAAATGTGCCCTTTGAGTGGTCAGCTGAGTGCGAGGCTACTTTCACCTACCTCAAGCAAGTGCTCACCTCCTCGCCGGTGGTTGTTACCCAACTTTGCACTTCCTTTCAGGGTGTACACAGACGCCTCTAAGGGCGCTGTTGGGGCGGTGCTGGCACAGGAGAAGGAGGGTCGTGAGAAGGTTGTGGCCTACGCTAGCCAGGCCCTAACACACACACAAAAAAGATGGTCCACCTTTGACAGGGAGCTGTGGACCGTGGTGTGGGCCGTGCGTGAATTCAAGCACTATGTGGGACTATCTGCATTCTCCATAATAACTGACCATCGCCCTCTGCTGGGCCTCAGGTGCATGGCTATTGATAATGACCCTACCGGACAGAGGAGTAGGTGGGTACTGGAGCTGGATCCGTTTGATTGGACCATGATCCACAAGGATGGCTCCCGCCATAAAAACGCCGGCCTGTGGCTCCTGACCCGGTTGAGCCGGACGCCTCAGCGGGACTACACACCAAGTGGCCACGTGCCTTGTTGATAGGTTCAGAAAATAAAGTGGAAGAGGCAATTGCTGGACATGCTGTACTGGCTATCGTCTCGTTTATTATTTTAACCATATGCACAGTATAGGCAAACCCGTACGCTCGGTTACACCACTAATGTTATAAAATCCATCTTCCAGGTGGCCAAGTCCATCCTGGACTGCCTGGTGGAGGTGTTGGTGCCCAGAGTGTGATTGGCTGAAGCTCTATGGACCCCCCCCCCCACAC